>CCAG010010021.1:0-50103 GCA_001077435.1 Glossina morsitans morsitans
ATTCGTTCTTATCTTAATATTAACGACGATGCTTAGAAGTAGCTTGTGCGCGATATTTAATTGCAAAATAATAAGAAAATCTATTTATCGACCGTGTGATTTATTGTATCGGCGTACCACATATATTTCAAAACATATTTTTCTATTACTTTCTTGCACAGTATAGATAATCGGCCAATCTAGAAATAATATTTACATATACCGTCATATTTAGTGGACTGTCGAACTTGATACAGAAATGTTGTTGTAAAAAGTTGAAGGGATTTTTTAAAACTTCTATCGAAGAACTTTATAAGTTTGAGGCAATAAAAAGTACAATTCACTGCGAATTATATGCGGACCTTTTAAAAAATTAGGTAGTTACTTGAGTTTAAACTTGCAAGAAAAATATTGTTTTGAGTGTATAATCATAACTTCTGCAGACGATCAGAAACACACCGATTTCTTCTTTTCTGATGTTTAAAAGAACATTCCTTGAGTTGGTGATGCCGCCCAAATTCTTAATACCTCTAACACACTTTCAAAATGAATGAGTGTTAAGAGTTATTGGAGATGTACTTGACACAACAATAGCAAGCATTAGATAAAAAAAGCAACAAAAAGGCAATCGCTTACTTGTGAACGGTACACTTCACTTTATTATCAGGAGTACATCTATACCAAAATGAGAAGGCACATATCTATATAAAAGCACATGCACTCAACACATATCTAAGTGTACGAGAATAGATGGAGACATGTTAGCTTGTTTTTTCTTGTTGATAGTAAATCCGGTTAAGTTTTCTGTGTTTCCATACATATATTTTCAATTGAGCATTTGTATGAACTAAAACGCAATGAAGTGTAAATACATCCGTAATTAAGTTAATTATGTGCTTAATGCATGTGACAAAATCAAATACGTGCAACTATGTCTTTGCAAATATGCTTATTGTTGTATAATCGAATGCGTAGACTTTGATATGAGTCTCTAATTTGGACGATGAAAGGAGAAGGCATTTCCAAGCAGCTTAAACAAGTTGAGATATTGTGTGAGTGTTTTTGTATGTAACTCCTTATGCAGAACAGACAGATTGGCCGGATTGAATTTATGGTGGATACAAGCAAGCAACATGATTGAGTTATTATTGATCATAGCGAGATGTGAATAAATGAAACATAGCTACAATTATCTGCATTATTTTAAGCCGAGACAACTAAAAACCAAACAGTAGATATGTGTGTAACAAATATAATTTGTTATAAATGTGGAGAAACTTTTTATTATTATTATTATTATTATTTTATTGATTTTACCCAGAGAAATAATTTTTAAGATCAATGTCTTCAAGCTCTAGCATCATCTGTGGCTATCGGCTTTATTGAAAACTCTATTGCACTTGTGATTTGAACCCACGGCCATTGAGTGGTTAGTCGCCCACTCAGATGGATCATTATTAAAAGAAATGATGCCGTAGCAATAATTTATTTGTATTTAATTTAATTTTTTTTGGCATATTTCTGCAGTTTAGCACATCAAATAGGAGTTATTGTACGCGATGCGTTATCTGTTCGTTTTATAAGATTGGCTTCTGGAATTTCTTTAGCGAATATCTTCGTTGAAATTTATTGAAGCACTTCGTGGACATATAATTTAAAGTTCTTCAATACCGAATAAACAGTGAAAGGAAAAAAAATTTATATTTTCCACCTACGTTGGCTTTTTTTCGTACATACACATTTACATATTAACCATAGATCATATGCATGAAAAAACACAGGATGGCTTATGCTTCCATTTTACAAACGTTTGAGAGAATGCGATGTCATATCAAGAAACTATTGACAGAATCCGTGCCCATACAAGCATTGAATATGAAAGAACCAGCATGCAGATAACTGCTAATTAACAGCGTTACAACAGCTATTGATAACACACACACACAAAAAGTCCGTAAGAATTTTCTAATCTTAAATTTTAAGGAAAATGATGGAAAATGTTGTATTTTGTCGTCTCTGGCAACACGAGGATGAGAAAGGAGTATTAAACCAATCCCTTTCCTGAAGAATAAATAACAATTAAGTTTGCAACCGTTCTCTTAACTCATATTGCGGAAAATTATTAGTAAGCATTAGTTAATAGTTGTTTTCTTTGTTTATTGCAGTTTGCTACCCATTTCAAAATGCATCCGTTTAATACCCATTACTCATCATGGTCTTATTAATAATTTTTCCTCTACCTTGTTTTTCATTTTATTAGAATATCGTGCAGACGTATACAAGCTGATGTCGTTAGTCATAAGAGTTTATGGCTCTTCATTTTTATAAGTCATAGTTTTTGCGACTTTGTATCAAATTTGGTACTCAAGAGCAGCGCTTACAATAATACTTTCCAGCATCAATTTTGGATTAGAAGAAGGTTTTGATTTGCGAAAACCAAGAAGGAAAATATGTTCGTAACTAATTTGCGACCTGTGACAGCTATGTGAGTACTTTTGCTTTCTTAAAAAAATGTTCATGGTCACACAACTGTGCATCAATGTTGTGTATAAACGCAGGCATCGCAGATATGTAAACATAAAACCGGAACTTTTGTATAGATAATATCTGTTTATTAAAAAGAATAAAAAAATGTTTTACATATTGGTCTTCGCTAGCTAAATGTTTTCCTCGATTGTCTGACAGTTTTTGAATGGCACTTGAAGAAAACAGTTGCTCTTTTAAGGCAAACCAGTCGTGGAACTATTTTTGAAATTTTCGTTAGTAGTGAAGTGCTAACGTGCTCAGCAAGTATCCCGTCGATGCAAATACCTGACAACCTGAGTAAGAGGCGTGGGCTAGCACTTCCCAGTTGAGGAAACCAAAATATAAATATGTTTTCCCGACGAATTTCGTGCAGAAAATTACCTTGTGTTCCTTTTCTCAGTAAACTTCAGCAGACTTTAATAGCAAATAACACACCATATCTTTCTGGCCTCGCTGAACAATGAATATTAAATTCCTGCCAAAGCGATTTAGTTTCGCAATTGATATGAATGAATTTTTGCGCCTGGCATTCTCAAAATATATCCACTTTTGATTCCCAGCGACAATACCATGCAAAAACGCTTCGCTTTTTATCTTTCTGAAAAAGCAAAGCTCCTGTCGGCGAACGCTCTTTATTTGGAACAAAATTCGACGGCTTCGCTGTTAAGAGAAATATTTTTGCACTGCACTATGTTCATGTTACGACTGGTTACTGTTGCCGAATGTCCGAGTTATAAAAAAGAGAAAAAAAAAACAATTCAATATGTCCTCTATGCGCAGGTATGGCCATCTATGGCCAAATTCCGAATGCATATGTGCTACATATTTGATACTGAATTCCAACCCAAAATGTATAAATTTTTTAACGCTTATAAGAAATTTTTTTTATTCCATAAATTACTCTATGAACTTTAAAAGGTTTTTCTTTAAAATTAATTTGCAGAAATAACAGTGTAGTGTGCTTATACACAGAGCAATAAACTCGACACACTTGCCGCATATTATTTCGCTACGTAGTCTAATTATAGACAGGGTAATAAACCCAGCATATTTACCATATATTGTTTCACTATTTTTATGACCCGCACAACAATGTTCCGCATTTGGTCTAACGGCATTGTAACTGACATATTTGTGGCAATGCTATACGCTATAAGTTCATTGTTGCACGAAAGTAATAAAAGTGGCGGTTCTGTATTTATATTTTCCCAAAATAATTATTGTAAATATGGCAAAGTAAGAAATATTAGATCAACATACACACAAGCACGTAGAATTAAAATTCTATAAAACCAGCCAAAAATCGCATTATCGAAATCAATGTGAAAACTTATTTGGATGCATAAATTAGCGCTTACGACCAACAACATACACACAAACCCATTGAATTAAAATTGTTTATAACCACCCGAAAATCGCAATAACAAAATCATTGTGAAAATTATTTGGATGAATAAAGTAGCGTTTACGGCCGGATAGGCGCATTTGCTGACGACGGGATAGGCTTTGCAAATCAATGCACCTCGACGCCCGCATAGCTAGTGAGTCTTTACTTGTTCCCTATGTTATGATAGCAGATAATCTATCTAAACACATAAACCCATTATTACTCAAACAGTAAACATTCATTACATACAAGAAGAAATCAGTAGAAACAGATTTATATCCCATAGAGCACATTTGTGCATCCATACCACAACTTTTATACCTTTTACATTCTATATCGTATATATACTGCTTTTCTCTGAAAAATTTATTCATTCTTAACTTTCACATTCTCTCGACCGTACAAATCATGTATAACCTCATATGATTCTTCCCGTCTCTCCTCTTTATTTAGGATTTCTTTTTTTTAAATCTTGAATTATTATGTTTTCGTTTAAGCGTTTAAAGTTGAATGTTATTTATTTCAGCTGAACATATGCTGTAGCTTAGTTCTGCGTACATATGTGAATAATAATTTAATAATAAAGTTAACAAATATCCTTGCCATCCCACAAAAACAAATACATGTTTTCTATTGATACCGATACAAAGGCATTTGTCCATGTAATCATTCGTGCGCTGGCGAACAGCGAATCATTACTATAATTATTGTTGCACGAATTGAAGGTAAATGCTTTATAGGTTTCCAAGAAATTTCATCTCCAAGTTTTAAATTTTCGAACTCAGGCTATCCAATTTCTGCCACTGTTTCTGTAATCTATGAGTCCACAAACGTTCGAGTTGGTAGCATATAATAATAATAAGTAATTATAGTCGGTTAAGGCCCCTAGACAAATGGGGTTTTCTAACGTAATTCTTATTTTTGTATGTATTATGAGTAACTTTTCAACACCATATATTACAACTTAGACTTTTCTGCCCTACAAAAGATCAATTTTTGCGAAAATCCTTATTAGGGTAGCGTGCAAAATATAAGCCAAGATGCCGAAATAGTATTACTTAGCCGCCTTTGTCGAGAAATTTCGAATATTGAAATTTTATTCCATATAACGACTTCTCGAAATATGGCGTTATATGCCAAGTGGTCGAAAAAGTGAGCCGACTCGAACCATTTTCGACAGCGTTCACCCTTGAGTTAAAGTATGCCTGCGTATAAAGTTTCATTAAAATATATTAAAATCTGCAGCCTGCAGCTTAAACACAGACATGGACAAACACAGGATGGACAGACAGGGTTAGATCGGCTTAGAAAATAAAAACTGAATCGTTCAATACAATAAATTGTGGGTCTATCACAAGCCCTTATATGTGTTACATACGTTCGCACAAACTTAATACACGCTGTACCACAAGTAGCGTTTAGTATAAACATTACAGTGAAACACGGCTCGCCATTAGATACATAGCAACAATAATTTACTTCGCCATGTAAATTTTCCGGTTCTAATACTAACTACCGGCTCAAATAATGGACTTCTGGTTATCGCAAACTTGTATCGTTAAAGTAATACAATTATAAAATTTGCTTAGAAATATCAATACATACGACTGTGTGTTGTTTAAAGTAAAGCAATTAAAACACTGAAACACGACATGGCCTACGATTAAACCTAAACGGCTTAATACAATTATTCATATATGGGAAATGGTCAAAAAGATGGTGCAATCCAAATCATTTTCAATGGCGATCGTTCCTGGGCCAAAACATGCGACCAATTTCTTCAAAATGTTTCAAAATCTACGGCGAGTAGGTTGAACACAAGAAAGGAAGATAGACAGACAGACAAATAAGCAGAGGTATGCTAAAAGTCTATCTTAGGCCGTTCTGTGTATTGTGTACACTCGCACAAACTTACTATGCCCTTATTTTACAAGTAGTTCAGGGTATAAAAGCAAAAAGGAATCATTTCGCATCTATATTTAATTATGTTATTAATAATCTTTCTCTTAATTAATAAAAATATCGCATGGTTTCTCTACATATATGTTCATTCACTTTGGTTGTAGTATACCATAAGTGTACTTGTATGCATACAACTAACGCCTATGTAGCTATTGCTTGTCGACAAATTCAAAAACTATAATTTTGTATGCAGTTGACTTTTGTTCAGTAACAAATTTGGAAATTCACACTTGCAAGCAAGCAAAGTTTTGATAATAATTAGCACAACATAGAAAATCATCGCAACATATGCCTTAGATGCACACAATGCTAATATATCCTCGAACTACATTCGGTTAAGTTTCAACTAATTTAACGAAGATTGCTGTAATAATTCGCTTAAAGCAATAATTTAGAAAGTTTGCAGACGTAACCCATACGAACGCATTTACAAACACTAATATAGCAACAGATTACGACAATAATACTGTAACGCCCACACAAACAAGTACATGTAGACTGAGTGCAAGGATAGTCTTTTAGGGAGAGTAAAACGCGCAATGAGTTTATTGTTTCTAGCTTATAGCAAACCACACACATATGTGCTCGCAAACGCGTACCGTTATTAATAAAAAGAATGTAGTTTTTGCTTCAAGTCGACAGACGCTTAAGTGGAGAAATCAGCGGTTAATTTTTATTGACTTCTTTAAAAACTTATTTTAAAAATAGAAACTTTGCGGTCTTTGGTTAAAATTTCATTTCATGTTCTTGCTACAATTTGTAAAAGGTTCTCATTACATGCCATCCGTTGGTGTACCAGTTTTAGTAGTAGCTTACAATGGGGAGAAAGAGGGAGCATCCGTTTGGAGGATGAAATTTGTCTTGTATTTTAAGCCCACATCGTTCGTTTAATTCTCTCTTACCGTTATGATGAACAATTTAGTAATAGCTTACAACGGAGAGAAAGAGGGAGCATGCGTTTACTGGAGGAAATTTGTCTTCTATTTTAGAGGCACATCGTCCGTTTAACTCCCTCTTACCGATATTATGAATAATTTATTTTAAAATAAAATCTCATCAAATTTAACAATTGAAAAAGAAATACTACAACTAACTTGTTTAAAAAAATATACATAATAAATAAAAGAAAGAAGAGGTCATAGATCAAAATGTAACAACAATTTTTGTTTTTCTCAAAAATGTATTATCTTGCAACGTACGCACTCACTTCGAAGTAGGCCCTTGTACATTTTTAGCTTTTTAGGTACATCATTTATCTTTTATTTATTTTTCTTTGGTTCGGAAAATAGAAAAGAGTTGAAGGAGGAAACATATAAGCGGTTGGTAAGATTATTCTGCCCACTTTTAGTTACAAATACAACCCTGCAGAATGATGGGTCTGAAGTATTGGCAAACTTTTGTCAGGGTGAGTGGTCACTGATTGACTGCGAGAGTAATCGACTCGTTTAATAAAAGCCCAAACTTCGACGAAGATTTCTTTAGCTATTAATATTTTCCATCTTTTTCTCCCGATTCTGATAATAACAAGGGTAAATGCCTTATTGTAAAATTTGGTATATGTATAGCATATACAGCTTAACGCGTAAAGAAAACTATTAATAAAATAAAACGAAACATCAATTTAACGCGTAATATATTTAAGGACAACTTTACGCAATTACTAAGGTAAAAATAAAACAAAAATCTTCGGTTGATCACACGAAGTTAGATTGAATACCTGCCTCTTAGCATTTTTTGTGTTATACATGCATAGTGTTGCTGCTACTTTTGCCAATTATTTCCAATATGTGAACTCCTAACGTGTTATGTGACTTAGCTTGTGTTTAATATCAAGCTCGTGTGGCTTTATGTCTACTATCCCATGAAAAGTATATCAGAATTGATTGAGATTTTGCAAAGTCGTGCGTAAGGAAATTTATTGTAAATTAATTATTAAAGATGAGTAAATTAATTATAAACAGTTAAAGAGTTATAAAAACAACAATGACATTATTGGTAGAAGACATCATTGCAACGTTTGCTAGTGCTCGTCACGGATTGTTCGTGCTGAATGTTTGAGTTTTGTTTTTAAAGTTGAGTTTTCAGTCTAAACTTCATTATTAACTTCATCATCTCTAAGACCAATGTCATCATCTGCAGCCCCAAACATATAAAGCACAGAAGGTTCTCCACCGTGTTTATTTTACGTATATAACATATGTGAACGATTTGCTAAGAGAGAGTTGGTTTGTTGTTAACACGATTTAAGTGAACATACACATATACTTACGAATTATTTAATGCTTCCCCTTGTACATGACATAGAGATATTGACATTGTTTGTGCTATTGGAAGTGATATGAATTGAAAGAAAAAGAAAATGTATATCTAAAAATATGCTTACGTTTTCGTTTTTGTGTGACAGAAAAGCAGTTTAGAGAGTCTTCGGACCCATTAGGAATCGTAGACCGAAGGAAACCATAGGTAGGGTAAAGGACAGAATGACGCAGGGCTTATGGTCTGCGCTTTCAGTAAATGGGTTTCGTCTGTCCTTTTAATTCATATGGGTAAAGCACGCGCATTTCTCAATGACACGTGCGTCCGTCTCTACAAGTTGCGATTCTTTTCATGCGGCGCTTAAGAGTAGTCGTAAAAATAGTAAAGTTCTAAAGCAACTGTATAACATAGTTACTTCGACTTGTGTTCACCTAATACTCTTTCTCTCTAATAGTCTACACACGTTACCGCATTAATCAAATTGGTATTGCAAAATACAAACAAGTTTTCCAGACCTTTCGTTCATTTCCTTTCGACTGAATCGACAAATATCAAAACAGTCTTTTTCCTTTCGCACACGTTATTGTATGACTCGAATACCAAAGTTACGTGGCTCTAAAGTCGTCTTTTGCGGAGCACGACACAAGTTTTTTCATTAGCTGTTAATAAATTTTCTTTGAAATCGAGATGCCAAACTTTAAAGGCATATGATACCCCGTTTTGCTTGTTGTAAACGGAAATATTCTAAACAATAAACACTGCTTGCCAATAGAAGTAAAAATGCAACAACTACCACAGCCTATGAAATTCTGAAGATTCTGAAGCATAGGTGACAACAAAGAGAATTTATAAAATATAAATTATAAAATATATTTTATAAAATGTTTTTACCAAATATTTGTGTTTTAAGTAAAATATTCAAACAATTTATATTTTCGTTAAAATTTTTTGTTTAAAATTTAAAATTTTCTGTAGTGCTACGGTAAATGAAGGAAAAATATAAAATATATTCGGTTCATGCCAATTATTGGACGAATTTCGCGGATTTTTACTCGAAATTGCTTAAAAATTGATGTTAATAGCTGTGAGAAGTTGAAAAGATCTGAAAGTGAAGTGATGACTTGGCTTTCTCTACGTCTGCATATCTAGGGAGCTTTTGGTTGCAGGTGCTGCTAGAAATCGTATGTAATTTGTGTACTAATCTTCTCGGGCATTCTTGTAGCAGGCTTTTCGAAAAGACATCAACTTGTAACGTTCGCTTTGAAGGGCTTGCTCTAATTCTAAAACTTTTACATGAATTTCCATTTCTCTTGTTTTCATTTGCGAAGGCGTTAAACGTAGTAGCTCTAGTTCATTCAAGTTCTCTTGCTGAATGTTTGCGTCTTTAACTAAAGCTACTACGGTTTCTGTTGCCTGAGACACATTACGTGATGCTTTAGTCAATTCGGCTAACGTTTGACTGAATTTGTCAGCCTTTACGTTGCTTGCTATCACGAGTTGAGCGGTGCTGGCAGCAATCTCTTGAGCTGCTACAATGATTTCGAAATTGTTGCGTGATTCTCTATTCAGAAGTCTATTTGCGGCCTCCACTAAATAATTTGCTCCTTTTCCGATATCTTTCGAAGCAGATATCAAACCTTCTGCCCATTGGCTGTTGCGCTTGTAGAACTCCTTTACTGGAAAATGGGCTTTTCCTTGCGCAACGATTTCTTCTTGAAGCAGGCGGGATTTCTTAATTAAAATTTTAATTGCTTTCATAAGATATGTACATGAATCAAGGATTATGTTATGTTTCTCCAGTTTGATGCTGTTATTTGATGTTTTAGAATCGGAACAAATCTCCATTATCTTGTTAGTCGCCTTTTCAATTACTTCATCCGTAACCTTTAATTCCATTTGAAGCGTTTGATCTATGTGATGAACTTCAGACGATGCATTAACCAACGAAAACATTAATTCACGTTTGACTTTTAATGTGACGCTTGGCACTGAAGCAATTACATCTCGTCGAATCCTTGGGTATCTTCTATTTGACAAAAACGGATGCGCAGGCTCCCGTATAATATTTACTGCCTTTAAGTTTACTATCACTTCTCTTGCAATATTTGCTTCTGGTGCATTATTCGCAACATATGTTAAACATCCGTTAGGTGATGGTACTCTCTGTATAAGAGCCAAGTATGTTGAAATTATTAAATATATTTCTCTAGGGCTTTTATATGATTGCGAATATTCAGCGTTTATTTGTTGTAATATTCCTTCAATTGTCCCAATATTTTGCAAATTTTTGTCTGCACATCCAGTCCAAATTTTGAATGTTTCTTTCATCACAGAAGATATCATCTCCGCCAAGACATTTTTAGGTCTAAACTGATTGACTTCATTATTAGCCTTAAGCAATTCACATTTTCTGGATACCTTTTCGCTTAGATTTCGTAAGCTCTTACTTAACTCAGAGTTCTCAGCAGAGGCAGCTTTAACTGTCAAGTTCATGTTTGTCAGAGTGTCATCACGTTTCGCATTTTCTCGTGGAATGGTTAAATGGTCGAACTGCTCTAAACTGACCTTAGTCTCGTTAAGTTTTCTAGAGATTTCATTTTCCTTCAGAAGTTCTTGATACTGGACTAGCTGTGCATCATGCTCTGCCTTTAGTTCTTTAAATGTCTCTTGTATTCGTGTAATGTCGGACTTGAGCTCAGTTATTTCCAAGTTTTTATTTGCAAGTTGTTGTTCATGCTCGTTTGCTTTTATATTTAACTGTTCTTCTATTTCTTTAATTCTGAATTTGAGCCTTGTAATATTCTTCTCCCGTGTGCCTTCAGCTCTTAGTAGGTTTATGTGTTCCTCCCTTAAACTTGCATACAATAATTTAATTTTTTCAAATTTTTCTTCGATAGACTTCGCTTTTTCCTCCCATTCTCTGACTTGGCTTTGCACATTTGAAGCATCCTTTAAACGCAACTCTAAATTTTCAATCCTGTTTATCGCTACAATGAACTTAGCCTTGGCGGCAGCTAGCTCAGTTTCAAGTGATTGATTTTTGAAACTCAAATCCGATATTTGATAAACTAATTTAACTTCATTTTTTAATTGCTCGTCCTTTTCCCGTAATTCTTCTTGCAATCTCCTTACAATCGTATCTGTTTCGCATAAGTTGGAGTTCTCAACGGGTCTTAGATTATCTGCAAAATTTTCGACAGTTTCTTCTCGATCTAGCTTCACTTGGACTGCAGGTGCTACATAAATGCCGAGGTCGATTTGGTGTAAAAAGTCTGGCGCATTTTCTGGCAATGATGGTACCTGAATCACATCCGCAAAGTACTGAAGGGGTTTGACATCATTATAAAAATGTTTCATTTTTGCAAAAAGATCATTGAAACGTTCCCGATGGCCGATAAGGACATCTCTTAACAAACTATTATGCAATCTGAACATCAAACGCACCGATATGTCGTACAATGGGTTTGATTCTTGGATTAGGCTTATTAATGGAGCCAGACGGCATTGTCCCTGTCGTGTCATTGACGACATAGGAAACATATTCACTGAAGCGAAAATTTTAGTTTGAACGTCGATTATATGATCCAAATAATCAAAAATTTCCACACAGAGTTGGAAATAAACGTTCTCGTCATTTTCTGCAAACTTTTCAATTTCACTGAATTCAAGAAGCAAGGAACCTGGAAAGATGACATTTTTTTCGTGAAATTGTAACTTATTTACTAGAAGTTTTGTATAGGATTCAATGCAAGCTCCGACGCCATCTCGTAAGTGACCCCAAAGTTTTCCAACGTCAAGTATTAATGTTTTATGGACTAATGATTGTTTCAGACTTATTGGATGACCTTCTCTCGTTACTTTATGTAGCAGATGGCAGAACTTCCAAGCTGTGAATCGATGTGACATCAAAGGTTGTCGTGTAATTATTGCCCAAAATGACTTCAGGTCTTTTGTGCGATATGTGGCGATGATAATACTTCGCGCATGTTTCATTTTAAGTGGAGCTTCGGATGGATTTAAAGCTTTCATAATGCTGACAACAAGATTATTATAGTCCTTATCCATCGAGAGTTATTTTTAGAGCTGCAACGACAATACGATTAAATACTATTTAAGTATTAATTTTATTTATTAAACACTCACTATGTGTTATATTAAAAATGTTATCTTAAAAATGTACACCAGAAATTGCTATAAATAAAAGTATCAGTATCAGTATTTCAAATGACCGCTCGAATATCTAGCATGAACTTGAACTTTTGCAAATAAAAACAAAGAATTGATGGGTGGAAATTCGTCGATTATTTAATTTGAAATTATTTCATTTAAATTTTTTTGTTCTTTTTTTAAATCACATGTTTTCGCGTTAGAGTGAACTCTATTTTAAATTAAGCTCCTTTTGTTCAGGTAACCATTTCCACTTATTAAGTAACCATAAAGCCATAGGTCTATTAACTAGTTTCATAGATGCGTAGATACAAGTCAGCTAGATAGCTGCTAATGTAGTTATCTTGGTCCCCAAACTCCGCGTTTATAAACTCCTATCAAACACGGCCAATTTTGTCTAAACGTATTCAAAGAATCATCGAAGAATTCCAGACTCAGCGGTAAAGCATTCCAACATTTAGCAACACGAACAAGAGAAGATCGTTCTGCTAAAGAATCATACAAACGTGGTATTAATATGAAAGGGATTCTATACGATCCAGAGAACTGCGGTCGTGTAATTGAAAGACTTGGGGATTGAGCTTCAATGATTTTGTAGAGGTAGACAAGCAACCTGAGTTTTAGACAATCGGGATAGAAGAAGCTTAAGAAAGCATGAATGAAGAAGAAGATATGTTCTCTAAGTTTGACCCTATACCCAAAAGACGTCCTATGGTTAACAATACCTTGAAGTCTTCCTAAAATACAACTTGGGAACCCAGAAAAAGTTTCAATACAATAATTAGCAGGCATCATGAGGATGGAATGCACAATGGTATGTTTGGATGTAAAGTTGGATTATCGATTCATCGCATTCCACTCACTTATGAATCACTTACGCTAAGTTTACACTTTCTAATGATTCACATAAACACGCACTATATACACTCTTATGTGCAGCAGAAGTTGTAATAAATAAAAGTGTCGGCAGCGATATTACTATTTCATATGAACCACCCGAATGTCTAGCATGAACTTGAACTTTTGCAAATAAAAACAAAGAATTGATGGATGGAAATTCGTCGATTATTTATTTTGAAATTATTTCATTTAAATTTTTTTGTTCGTTTTTTAGACCACATGTTTTCGTGTTTGAGTAAACTCTATTTGAAATTGAGCTCTTTTTGTTCAGGTAACCATTTTCATTTATTAAGTAATCATAAAGCTATAGGCCTATTAACTAGTTTATAGATGCGTAGATAGAGAAGTCAGCTAGACATAGCTGCTAATGTAGTCATCTCGCTCCCTAAACTCCGCCTTCATAAATTCCTACCAAACACGGCTAATTCTGTCTAAACGTATTCTACAGTGTCAAATCCAACTTCCTCAAATAAACATTACAATTTTACCAAAACCAATATGTTACTGCTTCAATCTCGTCTTTCACACACTGTGGTCGATTCTCCTGCTGGGAATATTGAAACCTTACTGCCTTCGTCCTATAATGTATTAAACCTAGCCGTATACACATCTGTTCCCATTAAGCAACCTCGCTCTGGAAGAAGTGCCTGCAGCTGTTTAACAAGAGAATTAAAGATTGCAAAAATATGAAAAACAAACTTTTCAAAAAATTTACGATAAGTGGTTCTGCTTATGACTATTTTGTCTACTCTGCTGCAAGGCATAGATTTAATTGCCTCAAGCAACAATGTTATTGCGGATACTTTCAGTTGGTGAAATGCTCACTGCTTGTTATTCCTGAATATTTTTTTAAGTTTGTCAACTCCAAAAGAAAAATCTCCATACATTTCCTGCATATATCTTTTAATGGCTTTGAGTCCTCTGATGACATTGAAATCTCAATTGTCTTTGCTCAATTTAACAGTTAACCATCCATATCCGATAATCAAGTTGTTCATTCAGAAAACGACGTTTAACAAGTTTGAGGTTTTGTTACATTGTTTGAGGGAATTGTTACTCAGCATTTAGTTTGCTATCATATCTTATATCCCTCCATTCCCGCATGGATGTGTAAGAAGAAGATCACTTGTTGCGAATCTCTTAGAATTTACTTGCCATGTTTTCAAGGCTTTTTCTAGTGGCTCTACAACTAACATCGTATATACTGATTTTAATACATCGTTTGACCTTGTAACCTGTCTTCTTATTCGAGGTATGCTTATGGCTACCCAGGAAGTCCTTTTCCAAGAAAATTTATTGCAAAAGCTCTTGGACCTTCGTAATTTCGTTAAAATTATATTTTTATTGTTTACGAGGAATTTGAATATTTATCGTGTTCACAATTAGGGTATGCCGTATGCGATTAGGGATTCGTGTAGATGGCAAAGACAAAAAACCAACGTGATGATTCGCGACAAGACTCTTCAGTTGTTTCTTTCGAACTTATTTTCCGCATTTCATCCGTACCGAGTTCTGCGAGAAATTCTACAAAAATGTACAGAAGATGCTGCACCAGCAACATAAAAATAGATCATATAGCTCATTATTTATATATCTATGTATGCAATAATGAAATATATTAGAATGTGTGTCCACAAGTAACCGTTTCGGTCCATGATCCCGTGTATGGCACATTAGGTATAACATCGAAGACAGTTAGGTATATTCCTACGCGTGTAACGAAAACCACCAAAAATTCAATGTGCAAACCTTGGCATGTTGACGTAAGTGTTAATATACAAGCATATGATTTCGCATATAGGAAGCATGAGAATGCTAACAAATACAAATACAGAGAATGCAAGATCACTAGGTATGTGTTTATAGGTGTATTATAAAGGAATGTGTACCAGTTAAACCGAAAAACATTTCATGTACTATCCCTAGCATGCTGACAGAACTGTTAATAGACAAGTGAACTTTTACGGTTTACAAGACCGTTAGGTATGTGCCTTTGCATAATATGTATGCTACTTATAGCTGAAGTATATCACCACATATACATGGGAACGAAATAAATTTGTAACGGTTAATCCTTAAATAATAAGAATAGTGCAATAAGCCAACTGTAGCTTGTTAATAAAAAAAAAGTAAGCGTTGAGCTAAGTGATTACACATATAGGAGCAAAACAAATATATAGGTGTATATGAAGTCCACTTAATAGTAGGCATGTTACTCAAAGGAGTTCAACATGTTTATAAAGAGAATTTTTAAATATTTCCCTAGAAAAAGGTTAATAAGCGCAAATGTATTGTTATAAACCGACATATGTGTCGAGCCATAGAAAAGGAATACACAACGTATGCTGCATAGTTCTAATACAATGGGTTGTACGAGAGGGGAACTATATCACAATAGTGTAGAGGAAAATACCAATTTCAAAGAGAAGATATTTTACACAACTCTACTCCACCCTTATGCTCAGAAAATAGTCAAATAAGAAGTAATTATACCTACACGCGCACGACAGACAAACCACCTACTTTTAGGTTTTGTATGGTTACCGGTGCAAAATATTTCCCACTATGAACAGACAACTATGAGGATGGATTTGTTATTAGTTTAGAAGCGTTTTGCTTCCTTACAACTTAATGAACCAAAATTTTTTGATCGTCAAACTCCAGGCAAACTCCGTTCTACTTAGTGTAATGGATAAGCTTTTAAGCTGCATAACAGATAATACAGGGTTATGTTTAACCAGTTAGAACCCCTTTTATTTAATTTATACACTAATGGTCTCCCCTCGGTCTTAATATACGTTGCAAAGATCTTAATATACGTTGGCGATGTTTCCTTCGTTTTCCTTGGAATCGCAACATATCAGCTTCAAATTGACATAAATAATTCGCTTACATGGTGCTCGTTAAATTTTATGAAATTACACATAAAAAAACGCAAGAAGCTTTCTTTCTTAAGGAGGATGTCATTCAGTATTGAGTATTTCATACATTAACACAAGTTGAAAAACGTTAAGTCGTTCATCGACCTCATCCAGTCGTTCTATTCGACCAAAGATTACGTTTTAATATGCGCATTAAGCTCTGTTTGAGCAAAGCTAGGTCCGCGCTTAGTTTCAAAACAGCTTAAGTATCCTTACATTACAAAAAGGCTATACATGTGTTCAGATAAACCAATAGCTGAGTTGCTGTGCTGTTCGCTTCTTATAACTGTTATGTAGATTGAATTGAATCCGTTCAAAAGCAATTCTTGCTGTTTGGCCTTAGGAATTCGAGTTGGGATGTGGTTGTCGCTCTGCCTCCTTATGAAAGTAGGTTACTTTTGTTATCCTTACCGCCACTTGAGAAACGTAGATTTAATCTTGGTGTTTCCTTCTTGATTAAGTTAATTAATGGTACCATCGATTCGTTCACATTACTTGATGAGGTAAGCCTTAATGTCCCCAACCATTTTTCTAGGCACTTTATTTTCATTAAGCTGAGTCAATGTAAATATAATTATGAACTTTTTAACCCGTCCAGAGCTGTTTGCAGAAACCTACATGTTGTCTATCACTTAATCTCAGAATCGGACTCTTTAAAGTCTATCAAAACAACTATGCCTAATACGCGCGATTTGCCTATGTCGTATTTAATCTAACTTGCAATCTTAACATATCACTATGATTCGAACATTGATTTGTGTTGTTTACTGTTATCGGTTGCTAAGCTTTTACATGTTTGCAATAGCTTTGGGGTTCACTTGCAACATGCATCTGTACCAGTTGTAGGTGTCCCTCTGTGTATATGCTTTTCTTCTTTTTTCTTTTTTTTTTTGTACATCAAATATTATTTAATTGTTTGTGGGTTATTTATGCTTTTTCTTTTCTTTACAACTCGTTATATAATTCACGCTAGTTTTTAATTATAATTAATATAAGATTTACTTTTTCAATTGAATTCGCCTGGTACTAAGTAAAAAAAATAAATCAGAAAAGTCGCAAGAAGATATCGACAAAAATACCACAAAATGCAAAAGAAGGATTATATAACCTCAAGAGGTAATTAAACGCGATACAGCAGAACACTGGAAAGGCCTAGATGTAGGCTTCCCACGATTTAATGTCCTTTTGCGGTGTGCAATCTGATGATATAAAAGCCGTGTTACATACATCGGACCAACTTAATATACCCTTTGTCACAAGTGGTGTAGGGTATAATGAACAGTAAAATTGTGTTCCTTGCTGTTCTAAATTGAATGTGAAATCATTAAACTGGAAGTATCTTGGTTAGAAAAGGAAATTGGTGGCTATAATTTCAAGAAGGTGTATGTGATCATCTCGGAACATAAAGAGAAATAAGATAACAGAGCAGCAGTTTGCCATCCCAGTCCTCGGTTTCAAATAAACATAAATACACAGCAAGCAGCGTTGCTCGTGAAGCAATCAACTCCTCGTACAATCCGGACTAAATTTATAGTGTCCTGTACCCATACTTAACCCAAACTCTCTATACATCTTATGTACTCTCAGTACTACAGGACACTATTTCATAAAAAGTACGCGGTTTTTTCAAACTTATTGCAAGTATTACATAACCTCCTGGTAACAAGTACGAAAATTATAGTTGATCGCGGACGAATCTTCTCTACCTATCACAGCGGTTCTGAAAAAAGAACAGAGTTCAATTTATGTACACTATAATATTAGATGGGCTGATTTTTATTTTTAGAATAAAAGGGGAAATTTATACGGTGTACGTATTGCACTTTATGAGTAACAAGCCAAAAACACGGAAAACAAGGGTTTAACAGGTTTTGTTACATAGATGTGTGGGTGTTGTAGACGTGTTCTTCGAAAACTTTGGCTCGTTTTAAACTCCTTTTGCAAGTTAGTAAAAGATATCTTCATTTTTGTGAACGGGAGAAGGTTTACCACGGATATTGCAGTTGCGCAGAGGGACAGGTGGTCAGATGAATGGACAAACATGCTTAGGTGCATTCCGAATTTGAAATTAACTAAGAATTTGCAATAGTTCATCGAATTCTTGAACCTTGTTGCTGTTCGCTTTGAAAAATAAATGAATTTATGACCATCCCTTTTTGTGCAGGTATTACACCATCGTCTATAGAATGTACTTTCAAGTTTTTGGTAGATGTATCCGCACAATGTTTAAAACAGGCATTACACAGAAGGACAAACGGACATACTTAAATCGATTCAGAATTTTACGCTGATCAAGACTATATACTTCGTTGGGTCTCTGAAGCTTCCTTCTGGGCGCTAATAACGTTTTGACAGAATGAATATACCACTCTTCCTTTGGTGATGAATATAAAAACAAAATCTTTTGTTTTGGTTGCTTGTTTGTTTACCAACAGTAACAAATTTCGTACAACGCCAGAATAGGTTCTGTTTCGTAAACATTTCACGGGTTTTCCAAGTTTATTGAAAATATTTGGAATTATATGTATAATCTCCTAGGAACAAGGACATTAGTTAAAAACAAAATATTTTGTTTTGGGTGCTTGTTTGTTTATTTACCAACAAAAACAAATTTTGTAAAAGTGTTCAGGTTAAACGCCAGAATAGGTTCTATTTCATAAACATATTTAGGTTGCTTGTTTCCACAAAACAAAACAAAAACAAATTTTGTAAACAAGGACTTCGGCTTGAATGTTAGGACGCGTCCTACTTTATTAAAATTCGACGATTTTTCCAAAGTTATTGGAAATACCTGATATTTTATTAGACCCCATTGGTGCAAAACACATTGTCTTAAAAGGACAGTGTTTTACTCTGCAATAGTACAATCAATCATTCATTGCCGAGAGGTTACGATCAAACTATTTTGAAGAATTAATAACGAAGTTTCAACATGGAGAGATATACAGCATGCAGTCATCATCAGCAGATTAACGTTTGCTATAACCTACAGCCATATGTTGGCGTATTTCTGGACATGACAAAACCGGAACAACAATATAAGGCCGCTCAAGCGGTTTGCAGCTTTCTAACTTCCGCCAATGCTCCCAGCATTGAAGAGTTGCGTACGAGTGGTGTCATATCGGCAATGGTGCAGTGCTTAATAAGAACAAGATGTGCCGTATTGCAATTACAGCTTTTAAGTGCCTTGTATGTAATTTCCACCTTGACGGAAGAACACAGATTATTGATCCGACAGGCCAGACTAGTACCACAACTGGTGGCTATGTTAAATCTTAAAGAAACCCAAGTTTGTGAAATGGTAGCGAGGTTATTGTATAGTCTTATCAAGGATAATTCTTTTGAATGTGATACAATATCTGTTCTTGGAGGTACCGCGCCGTTGCTGTCAATGATGGTTAGCCCTGCGATTACATTGCGAAAAGCAGCTCTTAATGTCATACAAAAATTATCACTTGGTTCGCAATGCCGTGTGAATGTGCTTTTCGAGCTCAATATAATATCTTTTATAAAACTGCTACTGTCACAAGTGGATGGTGACGCCGATGTTCTCGTTCAAACACTTATTCTTTTGTGTTATATTATACAAGAAGGAAATCAAGGACAAAAGCGGGAAATCTTGGAAGCAGACATTTTGCCATTGCTAATCGGTGTTTTGCGTAGCGACTGTCCGAACGTAAGAAGGGTGGCCGCTGATACCATTTATGAACTACTTGTCGAAGCTGATCCGAAACTGGAGTCTTCAAAGGAGAATGTCCAGCAAGTTTTGTCAATTCTTTGTAATTACGTACGCACGGAGGAATTGTGGGTTCTTCAAATCATATACGACATACTTGTATTTCTGAAAGGATCTGCCATCGAATTGATTTATACTTTTAATGATAGCGAGTCCTTAAGAAAAATCGAAGAAATGACAACTAATTCAAACCCGCAACTCTCTCAACTAGCTGCAGATATTTTTCACTTTTGTTATTCGAATCAAATTATAGGCTTTTAATTATTTTAGATTGTTTGTACATAAGGTATAAGTTTTGCTGTGGATTTGTTGAGTGAGTTGTATAATAAATATTTATTTATATAAAAATTTCGTTGCGGTTTTTCTATTAAACTTTACAATCATGTGGAAAGAACACCTTTGCTTAGTTTTCATTCATTTCTTCTCTGCTCTAAGTTTCTGGTTTATTTTAATAGCATATCTAAAGCAACTAAGGTGTCATTCTGTTTTTGCTTTATGTACCTTCCTAAACTTTTAGGATAACAATTTATATTCGAAGTTTTAGTACATACTTGGGAGCTCATTCTTGGTAAAACCATTCAAAGGGGTTATTGACATGAATGCCCTGCTAAATACTCCAACTCGACCCCCTAGTAACTGTCAGTTCATAAGCTCTGCCAATGTAGAACCAATTATGAATTATTCAAGTCACTTAGGGTTCTTAGTAAGAATTTAAACAAGGTTCACTACCTAATTGATAGTGATAGACTTGATTCATCTGATACATATTAAAACATAACAGTCCTCTTATAGTCTGTTTTGCAGGTCTTGGGCGGAAGGGATTAAGTGTTTTCGCACATGGTGGCCCAAATAACCCCCCATATTTTTGATGGGGTGCATGCCTGGTGATTTGTGGAAGAGGACGAAGCACTTCGCGGCAGTTATTTAAGCGCCATTCGATTCCCCTAGTAGTAGTTGCAATCGTAATAGTAGGGATGCATAAAAATTATTGTCTTCTCCTCATTGAGAATGTGCGTGAAAACAACAAATAAAAAAATAGCTGAACATATTTGTTATACATTTTTTTCGGCAAAATTGTAAAATCGAAAAGCATTTATATGCAAACATACTACTTGTGCCGATGTTGGGTTCTCTAACGGTGGTGACAATGTTGCTGCGAGGGAAGACTCTGAAAAATAAATCTTTTTGCAACGTTGCAAGCAAATATGTAGTGAAGGGTATAATGTTTTGATAAATCATCATAGCAAAGATTGTCTAAAATTCTATGCTAAGCAAAAAGGTCTAGTGGCCAAAGCACTAGAAGTCGTATTCATCTTCTGTTGGCATAACATCGCGTTCAGTTCTTGTTTCTTGAATAGCTTGAAACGTATCCCCACAGCACCTCTCAGCCGTCGTGCGTTTCTTTTCACTGTGGAAAAAGAAGGTAAAAGTATAAAGAATAGAAAAGATCCGTTTCATTAAATAAAAATTGAAATCGAGCAAAGAGTTCATATGGCAACGTGTAGCACGTTCAATAAGAAGTGCAAGAACGTATGCGCATAACAATGCGCAAGTCTTTCATTTGTATATACATCGTGAAATAAGGCAAGAGATATTTTTTCAGCAGGGTCTGGCCTAAAGGCATTGATTCATTATCGATTGAGCAAAAAAATTAACTAAAAAAAACAGGAATTTTTTTTGTATATTCTAACCTTTTTATACCCACCACTGTAAGATGGGGTATACTCAGTTAGTTGAGATATCTAATTTTTGACATATTTACGATGTGTGCAGTAAACAAACGCTGTGTACCTTTCTTGTTTTTCAAAGTCGCTGGACTTTCTAAAATTTCTGTTACGCCAGATGTGTCGCCCATTCATTAAGAGGAAATATATTCATTTATAAGACCTTTCAAACAACGCAAAAATGTAAAGAATTTATTGTTGGAGGACACACTGATGCGCATGCCTATATATATTCACATGTTTGCAGTTCTCTTAGTTAATGTAACAGTCAGACATCGTTTACTTGATCGTGGTGAAGACACGAAAACGGTATAGTGACGTTACATAGATTGTATTGGAATTGTCCAAAGGCGACCAATGGCACCTGCTGCAATAAATAACGATGTATTTGTGTGTACGTATATTATAGTGGAATTGTGTTGTCGTGGAGTAGAAATTAAAATTTGGCTTTGAGAGGATGGATAGAGGTGGGGTTGCAATGAAGGTATAACCGACAGACATAAACACATAAGGACGAATGGACATATAACCGAAAGCACGCAACAAACGGACACTAGACTTGAGACAGATAGGTGCACGAACGACAAAGCAGAGACAAGTGTTGCTCTAGTTGCCGTTGTGTTTTAAATTCTCTGATGTCATTGCCAAATGAGCCAACCCGGAGCAGCAATGGTAGAAAGAAAGATATGACCTCTACCAAAGGGAAAACTGTGGCACCCTTTCCTTGAAATGGATAGATTTCCTACTAATTCTGAAACAGGATTCGTTGTCAGTATTCAATGTATTGTGCAAATTATGTGAGAGAACTTTAAGGTTTCGAAGTAGCTATTAAAGGTCTGATCAAAGTGCGCAAACCTCCTCATATTACATTTTCGCGCAATTACTTTACTCATTACTCTCTTTCTTCCACGATAGGTCCTTAAAAATGCTTTCTATCTCATCCCAATCTGACAAAATTCGTGTCACGCCGGGATTACCTTGAAGTATTCATGTATAGCCTAATTCGTTTGTTCTGTACTTTCCTGTCCAATTAACCCATATACCTTACACAGAGAGTCTCATTCAATTCCACGTTATTATATTAAAAGATATGTAAGAAGCTGTCTTTCTTAACACGAAATCCGTTCGTAACTGAATATTTAGCTGCAATCACTGTTTGTATCACGAGCAAGTCCACTTAGCCATAGCAAACGCAGTATATAAGACGATCACGAGAAGATTTATTTGCTACAGCAAACAGCGACAGTAAATCTCTACCGTAAAGTAAAACCAGGACAACAGATAGTAAACTAATTGCTAAGGGGCCAAAATCTAAAGTCTACAAATGAAAGCAAAATTAAATTTGCGGAGATCTGTGTATGACTCATCAAGCTTTCCAGGCGTGCTACAGCTAGAACTTGTTCTATCTTCAGAAAATCATACGCTTTAACGTTATTTTCCAATTTTATTACAGTAAAACCCGCTTGTCTTGTTAGTAGTTTATCTACTGTGTACGTACAGTTTCTAGTTGCTAAAGTTGCAGGCATTATTTCAATTACAAAACTATCAAATGACATAGAGTAACAGTGTCCATGGAAAATGGTGTGTCTTTTCTTCTATAACCTGTTGATTGGTTCTATACTTGGTAGTGACTAATATCCAGGTTCCATATTAACTAGCCGTCGAGCAGTTAAAAGCTCGGTGGATTAGCCTAACCTAGCTCTTATAGATGGGGCTATTAGCAGGCAAAGCTCTATTATGGGTTGTCCTGTACGGATTGCGAAGAACCTAGGATTTTGCTTAGTAATAAACAAATATTTTTAAAAACATAGACTTTGGGTTAAGCCTCGGTACAAGAAATGTCCCGTATGATAAAAATGGAACGGTTTTTTCAAATGTATTGAAAATATTTGGAATTAGTTATATAACATCCTAGCAACAATGGCATTAGTAAAGAAGTAAAAAATCATATTCGGTCGTGTCAAATCTTTAATACCCATCACCGGCATTCTAAAAAAAAAGAAAAAGAGCTTAATTTGCTGCTTTTTGAACAAAAGTGGAAATGTACATGACGTATGCATTCCACTTTATGAGTAACAAGCCAAAAACAGCCGAAAACAAAGGTGTTCACAGTTGTTGTTATACAGACGTTGCAAGCGAAGGTTCTTTGAAAAGTGTGTGTCGTTTTCAAATTATTTTGCAGGTTGAAGCGAACAGGAAAATATTTACCACAGATTCTACAGAGTTGCGCACACGGATAGATGTTCAGATAAATGGACGAACATGCTCAGGCGCATTCCAAATTTAAAAAGAATTTATAATAGTTCATGATGTTTTTGAACCTTGATTTTGTGTGTTTTGAAAAAAGAAGATGGGGAGATTTCTACAGAGTGTACTTTCAAATTTTTGTAGATTATGAGTAATGAGCAAGAAAACAATTTTTTATTCCTTTTGAAAAACAGAGGTGTCCTCACTTTACATAGTACCATAGAAGTGACCTTTGACCGATTCGGCTCATTTTCCATATCCACCTGCTCGCAAGAAGTTTCGCTGTTTCTGCCAAACTTGAAGTCGATAGCTTCATGTTTAAAACAGATATTACACAGGCGGACAGTCGGGCATAGTCTACTTAAGTCAATTCAGAATTTTATACTGATCAAGAGTATGTATACTTCGTGAAGTCTGTTTGTTTGTCAACAAAAACAAATTTTGTGAACCAAATTTTTCGGGTTAAACGCCAGAATAGGTTCTAGTTCATAAACATTGCACGGGTTTTTCAAATTTATAGAAAGTATTTGGAATTATATATATAATCTCCTAGTAACAAGAACATTAGCGGAAAGCAAAATATTTTGTTTTGGTTGTTAGTTTCTTTGTCTATCAACAAAAACAAGTTTCGTAAATAACGTTTTTAAGTTATGCGTCACGAAAAATGCTACTTTATTAAAATACGACGGCTTTTCCAAAAATATTGCAAATACCTGAAATCTGTTCAGGCCTCACAGGTAATAAAGACATAACTTTAAAAGAAAAGTGTAAGTTTCGTTGTGGGTTTGTTGAGTGTGTTTCTCAAAAGTTATTTATAGAAAAATTTCGTTCCACTTTTTTTATTAAAATTTACAGTCATGTCTGCTTACACAGGCGACGTTTGTGCATTCATCCATTCTTTACTTCTCTGTTTCACACTTCTGTGTTATTTGAATAGCCTAACTAAAGTAACCCTAGGCAAGCGTGTCGACCAGGTTATACCACTTGTGGTACAGTGTATATTAAGTTTGCGCGGACGTACGTAACACGAAAAAGTTTTATTATTATGCCCATAATACTAAGTTGATGTAAAAATGAATTGTGCTGAGTTTTGAACACGTGCCACGACTTTTGAACCTCTTAGGCACAACCATTCTTACGGAAAGGAAGCCTTTACTTGCAAAGAAGTCTAATTTTTAATATACAATTCCGTAAGTACGTTCATATAAAAACGGGGTACAAATTTTGTACTCTACGGCAAAAATACTAAATGTGTTGGACAATGTGGTGCAGGATTAAGAGTCGGCCCAGCCCGGCTATAACGTTTTCACATGTTTCTCCATTATAGTAGCGGGGAGCAAATTGTATGTATGACCTGTCGAACACGCATTACTTTTTACATTTTCGATATGGACGTGGGGTACAAAATGGTTTGAAAAACGAGGAAGAAATTGAATGCAATTTCTTTTCCTGTTTAAAGGATTTAAAGTTGAATCGTTTTCTGTTAAATTCAAACAATTTTCAATCCGTTTATTATAAGGCTTTACATCAATTTACAACTGTATAACCAACATTTGTTTACAAGATGTAACCAAAAGCAGTAAACAGGTAAAGCTTACCTTATGGCGAGGATTAATATAAAATTTTCCATATTATGTTTAATTGAAATTGCTTACCTGATGGAAGCTAACGATTGGTATATAATCGATTCAATCTCCTTCAGGAAAGAACATTCATTCAAAAAAACTGAAAGTGTTTAACTCGCGCTGTTCTTCAACGTTTATAATTTGAAATATTTTGAAATAAAGCCATATAAGAAGAAAATGGGGATAAAAAGTAGTACTCAAAAACAACAAACCGTCAGCGTGAATGACTTGCAACAAATACCAAAAGCGTTTTCTCAAACCGAGCAGCAACAACACGATAGTGCCGGTTACTCACTTTGCAGCTCGCGTCATACTAGCGTTGATGAGTTGAGCGAGAGGATGACGTTATTAAAGATGATGCGGTGTTTAAGAGACACTAGGTGTTCGCAGTTACGACTGCAACTTTCAAGTGCCCTTTTTCCAATCTCAGTCTTATCAGAGCGGCATAGACTCTTGGTCGCGCAATCTGGTGCCTTACCATGCTTTGTGCGTATGTTATATTGTGATGATTTGAAAACATGTGAAATGGCAGCTTGGGCTTTGGCCACTATTACCAAAAGTAGTCCTCGCGAACGCGATTTGGTAGCCGCTTACGGGGCCACGCTACCATTGGCGGCCCTGATGTGCAATTCCAGAGCTGAAATACAGAGACCAGCTCTTGATGTCTTACAGCAATTATCGCTGGGTTCACCTTACCGTATTGGTTTGCTTCTTAAAAATAACATATTGTCTAATATCAGGCTTGTGTTATTTCAACCGTGGACCGATCCAGATGTGCTTATCCGCACCCTCATTCTTCTCTGTTACATTATTCAAGAGAGCAGTCGATCGCAAAAATTTGAAGTAATAAATGCTGATTTTTTCCCTGCTTTAATTCATAGCCTATGCCGGAACGAAGCGCACGTAAAAAGGGTAGCCGCCGATACCATTTTTGAACTTCTTTCGGCAGCTCTCCCTTTTGCAGTATGTTCAACGGAAACAATTGCTCATGTTTTGATTCGCCTCTGTGATTATCTAGTCACGGAAGAGTTATGGGTCTTACAAATTATTTATGATGTGCTCGTCTTGCTGGAAAAATATGCCATCGATATGAGGTATGTTCTCAGATATTGCGATGGATTGAAAAAACTCGAAGAAATGCAAAGAAGCGCGAATAAGGAGCTCTCTAGAGTGGCCATTGACATTGTTGAGCTTTGTAAGTCAAACTTAATCTGAAACTGTTGTATCTTCCAGCACTTTTTATAGATCGATGTAATAATTTTAGGTATTTGTATACGAATTTAGTTTTGTTTTGATAAATAATTCAAATAAAGTCGGATTTCCAATAAACTTTCTTTGGCGTTTAGAATGTTTACGCTTCAGTTTGAAGTCCCGTTCATAGCAGATGATAACGTCAAGCATAATGAATCTTTTGGAAAGATATTTATCAAAGGAAATCATGTAAAAAGTTGGGGAAGGGTGGTAATCAAAACACACTTCATCATTTAATTTCTTCCGTGGTAAAATACAAATGTGATACCTTGTTTCTATATAAGAACTCGCTTTTCATGGAGCCCTTCTATTGAAATGATCGCATTACGTGAAAGGCCATTGTCCAAATTTAGAAAAATTAACTTTGTGTTCAAAAACACTTTTCTTTTCCGCTTGTTTTCGTCGCATAGCAATAAAAATTATACCTTTCTTCGTCACACAAGAAGCTTTACAATTTTTCATACGTAGTCCAATTCTCGTAATAATATGTCGAGTTACTGTTGAGCACGCCTGTTGGTCGTGATCTCTCGCCGTCTTTCGTCCTTGGACGGGAACTATCCAGTATACCAAATTGTATCAAAATATCACAAAAGATGTCCTATAGGTTGGACGCAAACTCAATTGATAGAGATTAGGTAGACAAACGAATAAGGCAGACCGGCAGATAAGCTTGTCGATTCAGAATATGGTTCTGCTTCAGGATGCTGTATGTATATGCATACACTTAATGCACCGTGTGCCGCAAATAATGTTTAGTATGAACATCTTGATATTTTTTGGTTCCGTCGACATAAAATTCCACGAAATTGCGCGATATTTTACAATAGCGCTTGCACAGCGATTGCCCATTGCGGTCCTACAATTTCGATTGTTGACCAATGTTGACAGTCGGCTCTTAATATAAAGTATGGAAGATCGGAACATCCCGTTTCATGATCTTGCTGGGAAACTCAATTCAGTATAGCTACTACCACACGTCAAACGTAATCAAAGCAAGATCTCCCGCCAGAGTTAAAGAGCGCTTCTTAAGTACTCAGCTTGTTATAGCCCATCTAAAACAAGTCTAGATATTCGAATATAATCCAAATTTAATGGACGGAATTTCCATCTGGAATGCTTTCATCAATCATAATAATGCCAGACAGTAGGCTTGGCAACAAGTGTGGAAACTAGGCTGGGAAGTTTTCATCTATTTACTGTATATCGCGGATAGAGAGTTTTTTTTTTTAATAATTCTGAAAAACTTTTTGAATAAGGTTTGAATTTTCAAATATTATGTTGCCAACTTTCTGTCTCAGGTAATCTTTGCTTCGATTTTGTTATGGCTGAAAGGAATGATAACAAAATGTTTGAATTTATGAATTTAATCAAAAGTGAATAGTTTAACTAACGGAAGAAACGAAAATTTGAATGCATGCGTGCCAAAATAATAGAATAAATGTAAGGATTCAACTTTTTATTATTGTCTTAATGATGAGAAATTTTTTGCTTTGTGCTGTTTATAGTCCAATATTAGTGAAATGCTAATTATTTCGTTAATAACTGTTTGAAGATAAATAATCCCCAAAAAGGATTTAGGCTTTTCTAACTCTTAATTTCCACTCTTTTGTTTGCCATTATTCCGAATAGATACGGTTTATAGCACATGTATGCTCCAACTTATGTCATTTTCTGCTTTTTTTCTGTTGATGCTCTAAAAAGTTATCAATGAATGGACAGTTTAAAGGAAATAAAATGATGAAAATGAATGTAAAAATTTGTAAATTGATGTTTGAAGGATTATTTTTTTCGTAACACTAAGAAAGGAACGAACAATGCATGGGTTGAAGTCTATTGCCGTCTATGCACAATCTAAAGTTTAAAATATATAATGTGAGTTATGCGCCACTATCATTACATCAATATATAATTAGCAGATATTGTTGCAAGCTTAGTTTACTTATCTCCTTCAACAAGCGTCAGCTCGAAAAGCAGATATTCTCACTCCAAGAAATAGAAAAGAAGTCATCAACTTAACACAGACGATTGCGTTTCGGTTATGAGGGTTTTTAAAGAGGTCTATTACTAGAACACGTGTCAGGCAAAGTACGTACCGAACCTGATGGTTCTCGATACAATTTATTCAATTTCAACAACTCTTCCAATGCTCAAACATCGAAACCGGGAAAAAAGGTGTAGTTCCTCCTAACCTCTCTACTTTCTGTAAAAGAAATTGTTCATCGATTTGTTAAAAATAATGTTTAAGCCGACGTTGAGTTTTCTGATGATGACGATTTATT
Source organism: Glossina morsitans morsitans (assembly GCA_001077435.1). Classification (NCBI taxonomy): domain Eukaryota; kingdom Metazoa; phylum Arthropoda; class Insecta; order Diptera; family Glossinidae; genus Glossina; species Glossina morsitans. The sequence continues at coordinate 28,961 of CCAG010010021.1, forward strand.
TGACCCCGAACCGTCTGGCAGCAATAAAAAGACAGTCGCATCGACACACACCACACAAACCACATTTTCGTAATAAAAAAAAGAGCTGAAGCTCCAGAATAAATTGTCATCGTCTGCCTCATCCTCAAAGCACACTGGCAACCCTTCAGTACTTTCGTTATTACTTGGTAAGAACATGCTTATGTTTACTCTCAGTCCGTTGCTAGTTAGAAGTTAAGCCGCTGGGCTTCTAATAACAGTTATGGGTTTTCTGAGGGTTCAACCTTGACCTCATTTCCTATATTGCATGATTTGTATTAGACGCCCTCGGCTTCGCTCGACTACCATATTTTAAAAAATAACCCTTATGTGGTGCAAGTAGCAACAACTTCAATTTAAATAAAAATGTAGTACTTTGTAGTCGGCAAACTTACATGTCCTTTAAAAAAAACACCAATCCCTTACTCCTCTCATAACCTGATTTTTACGGCGAAGTCTGAGATTTTAAACGAAAATCTAAACTACGTCTGGGAAGGTATAAATTGCGTATGTGTAAACGTTCCCCAAAATTTTTGTGTTATTCCCTTTCTTCTCTGGAATCCTAACGAATTTCATGTATAACCAACCACTTACTTACGCTTTGCCGATTCATATACTGAACGTTTAAATGACCTTAATAAACATTTCCTTGCAGTTACAATTATTAGAATACAGTTGTTTGTTGGCAGCTTAGCCATCTTCTTTAAAACTGATCTTTCGCTTCCAGTCAACTATCATCTCAATTTCAATTTTACTAGACTGCCTGCGTATGTGGGTTTGAGTCTCAGAGAAATGGTTAAATAAACCTATTTACTCTATATTAGAGCATATGAAGGAACAGAACCGAGAATTACTTAAAAATTGCGCGGTGTTATAAGGTCTCGAGCTATTAATAACGCATAATAAGAACATTTGCGCAATGTGCTTCTTACTATAAGCACAAGGACATATTTATAATGCGTTGAAGCCAGGTGTAAGCAGCCTAGTATCGACAGGACCAGAAATACACGAAGCAACATTTGTTTAGCACTACACCACTATTATCGAGGCTTTTGGTGTGATGCCTGCGAGCATTACTTTTATTTTTGTTTACGCATTAGTTCGTTTCCAAAAGCGTAAGTTTTTAGAAGGAGAAAATGGTATATTCGGTATATATATAGACTACTCTCAATTTGTCATTTCAGCTACTTTATGTAACCTTGAATGTGACGTAAAATCTATTTCACGTAAATTATTGTTGCACCGCACAAAAATTTATATTTGTTAAAATTTCCTATAAATCAAAGGTGAAGTTTTTTTCTTTTCATATGAAGAAATTTACCCCTTCGGTATAATGTTTTCAAGTGTATTTTGAAAAAGTTAGGGAATAGAAAAAAAAGGAGAAAAATAAGCAGAAAAAAGAAGAAAAAAGTACAAACACACCAATGGTTAAATTAACGCTTATTAAGAAGCGGAGAAGCAACACTGTCCAAGGCAAATAACGAGGCCAAGGCAGCAAAACATAATAGAAACTTTGTTAGGTTATCCATCTGATTCCACGTTTGCAACGAATCGGTAAGCGATACAGTTTGATCAGTTATTGATATATCGTTGCTTTTGGACGAATTCTTTTTAATCTTCACATAAATTCACGATTTCCGCGAAAATGATGTATTAATCCGTGGTAAACGATGATTATAGATTATATGGCTGCCAAAAATGGTGCGTGTAAATGTTTCAGGCAATGAGGCGCGGCGGCCGATGTGCTAGCGCCGCTAGTTTCGTGGTTGAAAATCGAAGGGTTAAACTGAACTAAATAAAGGTGTCATGGTTCCTACATTGTAAACGATTGACCTTGAAGAAAGCTCTAGAAACGGTTTGCCTTAACAATTCTTCGAACTGCCAACAACCACTGCTGCCTGATTTCTCTTGTAGAAAAAGACTGCTTTGAATCGCAATAAACTGATCAAGATCTTGACCCGGCCAACTTCATTTTCATCTTCAGTAGCGCATAAATACTCCTCTGCTGAGGTAACGACTTTATTATTACATCTTTCCCAAATTCTTTCTTACTGCTTTTCTCCAAATTATTTTTAAAATTTTTGTCGATTTGATTGATGGATGCTGATTTTAATCTACGCAAACGGTTAAGTCGTCAAACCTTTAATAATGTGCTTCAAGCCGTTGCACTTCCTGCTATGTATTGCCTCGACGTTTTGGACGATATTTAGCGAATAAATTTTTTTTGCTGTGTTGGGTTAGAAATCAAATCGAAAGACTTTTTCTTTGGTTCTTTCAGTATATTTTTTGATGGTTCTGTAGCCAGAGGCGAAAGGGATAAGGAAGAACTTATCAATTGATCCAACAAGCATCATTGATGAAGTTGTATTTTGCTTTTACTTGGTGCTGAAGCGCCCACACAGCCATCAATCTTATCACTTTTGCAAGATCTTCCTCAAATCCCGAGCATTATTCTCACCACGCGTACTGTTATCCATTCTAAAACGTGAAGAAAATATATTACAACAGGCCAGGGGATTAGTGGCAAGGATCCGCGTTGGTAGTAATAGACCGGACGCCATTTTCGCTAAGGGTAGGTGGTCCTGGGCGTTTATAATCGGTAACGCCCGCACATTTTTTACGCGTACCAGCAGTGTTTAACAAAGCACTCGTACTGTCATCAAAACCATGACAACCACAGTCAAATTTGCTGAGTAAGTTTGATGTAAGTGTTGGTATTTTCTCATAATACTAAATGTTTGTGTCAAAGAAAAAAAATTATTTTTTCATCATTGTCGTAGTAAATTTATTAATTAAATGTTTTGAAAGTAATATTTTTATTACTTTAATTGGAGATTACAGGTTATAATTTGGATTACATTGGATGCGTTAATATTGTTTTTGGAAAGACGTTGTTAATAGTCTTCACATTGCTGTTATTGTCTGGTAGAAATTGTTTACTCCTTGTCTTCTTGTTATTTAATTCGTGTTGTATTCTATTTGTAGCACATTGTCTTACACTAAAATCGTCTTTCGTTAATTTGTGATCAGCTTGTGCGGGATATGCATTACGCGAATTCCGCGCCAGCATTGAATTGCGATATTTCAATTCCTCAACACATCCACCTCTGATCATGTAATCGAACATGCTTCCCGTTTCAAATCGTTCAAATATGTATTAAAATTTCACCCTCTTTATTTTCCATAGCCAAATTACTACCTAAAGTTGAAGCACATACTCACCGTGTTGTTGTACTAAATGATACCGTCGATACTTGTTTGGTATTGGGACGTTTCATTTTCTCAAAATCCTTTTGAATTTGGCTTTCATCTTTTCCAGTATCTTCTCCAATTCCAAACGATTTCCTTTAACGCGTTCTCCACTGTTGACTGTCGCTTCAGCAGCATGCTGGTTTGCATCCTGATATTTACCATGCAGCAACTGGTTATCGGAACGCAATTGTTCATTTAATTGTTGCTCCTTTTCAAGGGCCTCATTCATGTTAGAGAGGCGCGTACGCAATTCTTCCAATTCGACTACTTTGGTCGCTGTAGCCTTTTTGCCTTCTGTTAATTCTAAACTTTGCGTTTCCGTTTTTTCTCTCAGTTGCTTTAGTTCATTTTGCAGATTTTCAACTTCTTCGGTCTTTTGTTTGATTTGGTCCTCCAATAGACCGATACGTGGAATCAAACTTTCGGCCAAACTGTCACGTTCACGCGTTAACTGTTCGTTTCGAGCGTGCATATCTTTTAGACTTTGGTTAATAATTTCCTGTTCTCGTTCTGCTTTAGCCTTAGTCTTCCGCAATACCAGTAAATCAGCTCGCAATTGTTCCATATCGTTGCACAGTTTATCGCAACGCTCCTTACTAATGCTGAGTGACAACGAAACCTTTGACAATTGTTCGTCAATTTTCGCATATTGATCTTGAAGTTCGTTAATCTGATTTATCAAATTGTGATTAAGTTCTGCATATTTGTGCGCTTGCTCTTGGGCCCCAGATAGATGCCGCTGGATTTGTTCAATTTGTGCTTTATATTTGGCGGAAAGCTCCGAATTAAGTTTTTGCAATTGCGAGTTTAGGCCACCAATTTCCAAATTAAGTGTGGCATTGGAATGTTCGCGACGATTCAGCGACGCGGTCAGTTCTCGTACCTTCTGTTCATTTGATTCATTCACTTTTTCAAGTTCGTTAATTTTTGTTTTGTCATTTATGTCAGACGCCTCTAATTTTTGTTTAGCATCCTGTAATGTTCTGTTTATATGCTCGAGATTTTGCACTTTGGCAAGCAGCTGCAGGTGACCCCTTTCGGCATACGAGAGTCGCTCTTTTAGAGCTCTAGATTCGCTTTGCAGGAAATCTTTCTCCTTTTGCAATGTCTCAAGAGTTGCTAAATTCGCCTCCAATGTTTTGCACAACTTTTCCTTTTCTCTTTCGAGTTTAATGCTGCTTGCTTGAGCGTCGCTCAGTTTCACGGCCATCCTTTCAATCCGCTTGGTGGTTGCCTGATGAGATTCACGGAGCTTTTCATTTTCATTCGTTAATTTCTCGATATTTTTCTCACTATTTTCTAAATTTGTTTTGGCATTTTTTAATTCATTTCCACTGGCGCGGAGGTGCCGTTCATAGTCTATTTTTAAGGCAAGCTCCGCGTCTTGAAATACTTCTAACTCCTTGCTTTGGTTTTGAAGTTGATCGTCGAGTACTTTTATTTGTTCCTCTAAGCATTTCGTCTGAGTCATCCACTTATCTTGCAAGTCTTGTAACTTATTTTGCAAACCCTCTAATTGCTCTTTTAACTGACTGTTACTGCCGGTTAATTCGGCATTTATGTTTTCGGTTTGATGCAATTTTGTTTTCAAAGCATTTATTTCTTCGGTCAGGCCTTCTTTGACCTTTTCGCTGTTCGCTAATTGCTCTTTTGAATTTTTCAGCTCCGCCTTACAATGGTGTAAAGAGTTTTGTAATCTTTCCTTTGTTTCCTGTAACTCCTTATTGTTATGTTCAAAGGCGTTTAGATCATTTTTCAGCAAGTTTGCTTCCACGAGCATAGAGTCTAATTTACGCACCAATTCCAAATTCTCCTTTTGCGACACTATAATTTCATGCTCAAGGGATTTGATCTTATTTTTCTCAAGTTGGTGATGCATGTTGATTTTCTCCATGGAACTCGCGAACATGTTAAATTGGGCGATGGGATCCCAATTATCAGCTTCCAAATCAGATTCAGAAAGATCATCGGAAGTGATTTTAAACTCACTCATTTCCGATTTGATGAGCTCTTGCAGACGTTCGGCCAATAACTTATTATTACCATTCAGCATACGCAGTTCTTCACGCAACTGAGCGTTTTCGTGTTCCTTTTCACGCAACTGCTTGTCAATGACAGAAACGGCCAAATTTTCCGCCTCATTAGGACTCGACTCACTGAAAACTTCAGAAGCGTGTGAAAATAATAAATCAACCTCAATCGAAGCGATTGATCCGACTACACGCGTCTCAGCAATGAATTGTTCCAACTCAACTTTCGCATCGGTGAGGTATTTAATCGTACTGTCTCTTTTCTCAATCTCTTCAGTAAGATCATTGATTTCAAATTCCAAAAGCTTAATGCGTTCACCGCAAATTTCAATATGCCTTCCATTATAGGTGATCTTGTCTTCCGTACGACTTTTATCTTCTTCTGTGGTTCTTAATGTTTCACTCAATTTCTTGACTTCATTTTCTTTTTCCATATATTTTTCCGATATTTCTTTAACTAAGCCATGTTGCGCCTGATTACGCTCTTCGCCTTCACAATCGACCGCCGAATTATTTCCACTGGTTTTCATAAGGACATCAATTTTCAATCCTTGTATTTGTTTTACTAACTTTTTACGGTCTTGACTCAGTTTAAGAATTTTGTCTTCGTTTTGCTTTATTTGTATTTCTAAAAGATCTTTTTCATAACGTTCAGTATCAAGTTGGGCTCTTAAGGCGAACAATTCACGCGTTCGTTCTTCCAGAAGATGGGTTTTCGGAGTAAGGGAAGAATTGCGCTTTGTGCCAATATTACGTTTTGGTGTCAACGATGGGGAATCCGTTTTAATGTTGGTGCCTGGTGTGAGGCCACCATTACGTCTGCTGATCGAATCACTACATCGTGACGGTGCATGTGATACGACCACCTCGGCCACAGCGCGGCGTAAATCCTCTTTATATAATTTTTCCACTTCCAATAATTCGCGGAAAAACAGGGCCATACTTTGCTGTGAACTGCTAGGAATTTTTTGGCAGATGTCATGGAAAAATGTTTGCGGATATTTAACACATGAGAAATGCAGCATCAAAGAATATACATAAATGTAATCTGCCGAGCTTAAACCGTCATCGTCATCGCGATTCACATCAAATTCAGGATAAAATTGTTGTAAAAAGTCCCATAGCTCGGGGCAATTGCCCGAAGCAATTTTGTGATGTTTCTTGCTAAAGTTCAGATAGAACTTTTCAATGTCCGATTGTTCTAAATTGAAGAAGTTACGTTCGGCAAAGCCACATTCCGAAATCCATTGCAATAGAATATTTTTCCAGCTGCGCATATCCATGTTTTCTGTCGCTTTATTATGATATCAAATTAATGTTTCTGTCCTTATATTAATTCCTTCTTGTATGTAATTGTTTGTTCTTCTAAGACCTTTTTTTCAGAAGCCGTGTGACACGCGCTCATAAAGAAATGTGGAAGGCATATATTGTTGAATATGCTTCCAAAATATTTTCACAGTTATTTACTTTCTTTTCAATTTGTTTTACGGCGTAGTACCCTGGATTATTATTTGAAAAGTGCTCTTATATTAACTGTTCTTTTTTAATCTTTTTTTGCTATGATTTTTTATAATTGTCGACTTGTTTTTTGATGCAAATTTGAAATGATTAAAATTTTTTATTTATTTATTTTTGTATCGAGATTTTTACGATTTTCCCCAATAATTTTTACAAATTTTCAAGTGGAGCCAAAATATTTGCCGTTAGTAATTTTCGTATTTTTCGCTTTTAAACATAGGCATTGCTTCTTCTTTCATTTATAATTTTCGTTTTGTGTTTTACTTTGTCTGTGTTTACTGTGTTTAATTTGTCGGCTTGTTTTCAAATCCGTTCACGTTCGGTTGTCAACAATAACTATCGATATTACCTATATCGACTTTTGCTCAACAAAAAGAGATAAGTAGCAAAATTATGTTCGACTTTGACGGAAGTGCTTATATCTTCTTCTTTTATGGTCGAAAAAAAAAAACAAGGGAAAAATGAAAGGCTGCTCAACGTCGTGGACTCTCTTCATTTTTTTATAGATATTGCGGGGCTGTTCCGTAGAACATTTTGTAGTGTCTGAGTAATCACCAAACAAAACGCAAATTTTTTTTATTTTGAAAGCGAAGGTACTCTCAACTTATGTTGTTCAATTACGACATGTCTTTTCAATCGATTTTGTCCGCTTTCTATATCAGCCTATATCAGTCTACGAAAACTTCCAACACATTTGTTAAATTTCCCTACGATGAAATATTTCCCATACCTTTCTACTCTGAAGGACATATATAGTATGTACATACGTGATAGGATCTGAGAGGTTTCCTTCTGCTCGTTGCAACCATTTTGAAAATATACCAACGATTGATGGCGAGTATGAAAAAAAACAACAATCTACGCGCCTTGAGTTTCTACTCAATTTCGTAAATAGGACGAAAATAATTACAAATGTAAAATAGCAGTTAATCTTTCAATATAACAACTGACTAGAATCAAGCAAATCGCGAACATGTCGGCTGGTGGTAAAGTTCCGCGTAGAGGGATAAATACCAAAGCCGTGCGTAAATCGGAAATGACGTTAAGAAGCCGCTGCGTTATCGTTCCGGTGCTGAAGGGTTGCAAAGAATTCGAGGCTACCAAATATCAACGCGATTGTTGATCCTCAAACTGTCCTTTCGACCTTTAGTGCGTGAAACCGAGCAGGATTTAAAGTCAGATTTGGGTTTCTGAACGGTCACTAACAGAACTTTACATGGAACTTCTGGATCCTATTTGATTGGCTTATTTAATGGCACTTATCCATGCATCATTCATGCCAAGCGCGTCACTGTTATGCCGAAGGATAGTCATTTGACTTCATTAATTCATGGTTAACGTGCATTGGGTCCCTTTGGGAAAAACAGCCAATATAAAGGCAATGCATATCTGCACAAGAATTTAATATTAGCTATGGATACAATTTTGTCACATTTAAACTTTTTTTTATTGTAACAGGAACAATAATAAATTTTATGTTTTAATAATTAATTAGAAAACAATTTAAAAATCACTTAATTAAAAAATAATTGTTATTTATATCGCAATGCAAACAATAATAATAAAAATAATTCGCCGTGTAAACGTCAAAGTGTTGCTAAACCTTTCTTTGGAATATATATAGAAAGCTTTCGGGATTTTTTCAAAACATTGGCAGAAATTTTAGTAAAAAAAGGTCACCGCAAAAAGTTTCATATACGCGTTTACAGTCAATTTATGAACCTACTCTCTTTTACACTTTTTTGCTCACACACCCATCAATCCCTCCAAAAAACATGTTACACTCATATAACACATTACTTATTACACATCGGAATTTCTCCTCGTTCTTCTGTTCTACACTAAATGGCGCACGAGCCATATCTTAATAACATCTATAAAAAAAAATAACACGGCGGACGTATAAAATGCAAAATTAGAAAAAAAAAGTTTAATCAAATAATTACTAAAATAAATAAATAATAATATAATGCACCAAATATAACCGCAACTCTACGAAGGCCCATGTAAAGAACTATGTGTTCATATTGGGCCTTGTTACACATCTCAGCGAATTTTCGGTATTTGATTTGGGAATAGAAGAAGAAGAAGAAGAAGAAGAAGAAGAAGAAGAATTTTTTTCCCATAGCACATATTTCACTTGACAGTTTTGATAATATAAGAAAAAAAAAGAAAAAAAATAAATAAAAAAAATAAATAAAAATAAGAAAAAAAAAGTCGAGGCACTGAAATAAAATAAGAAAGTAAGTAAAACTTGGAAAGATCACTTTCCGCAAAATAATTATAGGTACGTGGCGGATATGATAAAACGCAAGCACGCACACATACATGTATGGAGGTATCTACAATCAAGCTAACCGCCAACTTTATTAAGATTGAAACAAAGAGCTTCATTTTCACATTGAACCTCTTTTTCTCAACTCAGCAAATCATCTGTTGTTGATTTGATGACTCTCAAAAGAGGAAGCCAAAATTTATGAAAATTGATTCTGCTTTTGCTCTCCTTTTCGTTTGTAGCATGTACTAGGACGAGTTGAATTTTAGTTCGGAATTTCTATATAGAACAGCTGCCAGGCGGCCAATCCATTAATGCATTATAGTATCAGTATGAAAATGGGATGGAGGTTGACCATGAAAAATAATGCCCAAGTGCCAAAAACCATCGTACATCCTTAAGATCCCGAACTGGAGAATTTTTAGGAAACATCGATTACTGCTTATGTGAGGGATGAATCGAAAAAAACGAGATTGATGTTTCCACAGAGCAGATGCAGCATTCGTCTAAGGCGAATGATCGAGAGGAATAGCCTGTAACCTTCTTTCTGCATTGCCACTGCTCTTATGCCTGTATACGTATTAGCGTGGCAGTGACCCGCGTTTTTATGTAGGTTGGCGTTTGCCCTTGTATTGTCCAACAAATGTCAAGTGTCTGATTGTTGTGAAATTTTATATAAATCTTGAGAAAACCTCTGCTGAAAACTATCTTTTATTAAGAGGCAGTAAATGTTTATCTAAATGACGCCTTGTCGAGTGGACCTTCCACGTTAAACTGGATATCAAAAATGATTTCTTTAACCAACTGCGCCATCCCAATGTCGGAATCCGTCTTATTTGCAAGACCTCGCATCAACTAAATTTAATTTCTTCCCCGTAGTCGAAACTAATTAAAAGGAATAATTTTTCAAACACTGAAAGCGGTGAAAGAGAAAATGATATGCGCGTAAGATACGAAGGAACTTATAGAAGAGAACTTTCGGCATTATTTCGAATAAAAGACAATTCGCATGGGAATTGTAGGGAAAGTTGAAGGAAGCAGTAACAAAATAAGTATTGCGTCGATTAGAAAGTAATTTCTTTTTTTTTTTGGGTAAAATTGAGAGATGATAATCTTATAGTGACGATTCCTGTGAACCCGAATGATCGAATTCGAATCAAATTCGAATCTCAGCGGTCGCATAATTTATTGTTTGACAGTTTCCATTAATTAATGCCTTGTTTTGTCGAAAATATTGCTTCCGAGCTTTCCATAATTTATAGATGCTATTAAGTCGGCGGAAGAGATCTGCCATATTTGAAATAAAACATTTCAATTTAAAGATATTTGACGTGTGCCTCAGCAGTTGAATGGTGGATGCCGAGCCTCTTTGCATTTGCAAAGTGAGTGTCGCATCAGTTTGTATAAGCAACTTATGCGTTTGGAACTCATATCAAATGGAATGTCTTAAATGTACTTTATGCGCTCTGCATTTCATAGCTTACTGATGAAAAAAATTGAAAGTAGTCCGCTTATATACCAGGACAGGTAAGCTAAATAATAAGACCGCCCACGAAGCATTCTATCTGCTTGCCTAGACCTGAGAAGTAAATTTAGCAGCATGTAGCAAACCACGGCAGAATATTCTCACCAACCGCTTACATTTTCCCCCCTTAAACTCTTTTCTATTTTCTGAACCAAAAAAAAAAATAGATAAAATGTAAAGGAACTCGCAACAGCAGAGAAGACTACAGATGGATGGACATATACGTAAAAGGGAAATTGCAGGGTAAACTTGGGATGATATTCAAAAGAGCATTCCGTCGATGTACTTCGAACTTAAAGCTAAAAATGTACAAGGGCCTACTTCGAAGCGAATGTGTACGTTGCAAGATAATACATTTTTGAGAAAAACAAAAATTGTTGTTACATTTTGATCTATGACCTCTTCTTTCTTTATGTATTTATTATGTATATTTTTTTAAACAAGTTAGTTATAGTATTTCTTTTTCAATTGTTAAATTTGATGAGATTTTATTTTAAAATAAATTGTTCATCATATCGGTAAGAGAAAATTAAACAGACGAAGTGGGCTTAAAATACAAGACAAATTTCCTCCTCTAAACGGATGCTTCCTCTTTCTCCCTATTGTAAGCTACTACTAAAACTGGTACACTAACAGATGACATGTAATGAGAACCTTTTACAAATTGTAGCATGGAATGTGGGTTAAAGACAAGAACATGAAATAAAATTTTAACTAAAAAAAGTTTTTTTTAATGCTTAACATGTATAACAAAATTACTTTTTTCAAAATAAGTTTTTAAAGAAATCAAAAAAATGTAACCGCTGGTTGCTCCACTTAAGCGTCTGTCGACTTGAAGCAAAAACTACATTCTTTTTATTAATAACGGTACACGTTTGCGAGCACGTGTGTGTGCGGTTTGCTATAAGCTAGAAACAATAAACTCATTGCGTGGTTTACTCTCCCTAGAAGACCATGGTTTCACTCAGTCTATATGTACACATTTGTGTGAGCGTTGAAGGGGTATTATCGTAATCTGTTGCTATATTAGTATTTGTAAATGCATTCGTACGGTTTACGTCTGCCAGCTTTCTAAATTGTTGCTTTAAGCGAATTATTACAGCAATCTTCGTTAAATTAGTTGAAACTTAACCGAACATAGTTCGAGGATATATTAGCATTGTGTGTATGTATGATATATGTTGCGATGATTTTGTATGTTGTGCTAATTATTATCAAAACTTTGTTTGCTTGCGAGTGTGAATATACAAATTTGTTACTAAACAAAACTCAACTGCATACAAAGTTATATTTTTTGAATTTATTCACAAGCAAAAGCTACATAGGCATTAGTTGTATGCATACAAGTAAGCTTATGTTATACTTACTACAAACAACGTGAACGATCTAGAAAATCTAGATAAACCATTCGATATTTTTTTAATTAAGAGAAAAATTATTAAAAACATAAGGAAATATGGATACGGAATGAACCCTGTTTGCTTTTGTATCCTGAACGTGTGTATATAATACACAGAACGGCGTAAGATAGACTTTTAGCATTCCTCTGCTTGTCCGTTTGTCTGGCTATTTCTCTGTCTTCTCTTCTTGTGTTCAATCTACTCGTAGCGACTTTAGAAAGAGTTTGAAAAAATTTGTGGCGGTCTACACGTTTTGGCCCGCGAACGAACACTATTGAAAGTAATGTCGACCGTTTCCCTCATAATATCTTTTTTTTTGAAAATTTGTTATGAATAACTGATGCAAGATATTTAATGGTAGACTGTGTCCTACTATAGTATTTTGCTTGTTTTATTTTAAACAATACATAGTCGCAACATTAACATTTTTAAGTAAATTTTATAATTTTATTTCTCTCTTTAAGAATAGAAATTTGCGATAACCAGCTTCAGAATTCCCGTATTTTCACCGATAGTCAATATTAGAAACGGAAAGTTTTTTCCGATCGCGAATGTGTCGAGCAAAGTGTTGCTGAGTATACAATAGTGGGTCCTGTTTCACTATAATGCCAACACTCTACATTACTTGTGGTACAGAGTATATTGAGTGTGTGCGAACCGATCTATTTAGATTTATTTTTTAAATCGATCTAAGCCTATCTGTCCGTTCGTCCGTCCCTGTATTCGTGTGTTCAGGTCGCAATCTTTGAGATATTTTGGTGAGAGTTTGTACACAGGCGTACTTCAAGCCTAAGACGAGCGCTTTTGAAATTGGCTCGGATCGGTTAACTTCTTCGACCACTCCCCATATAACACCTTATTTCGAGAAGTTTCGAAATTTCTTGACTAAGCTAAGTAATGGTATTTCGGCCTTTTAAATTGTTGTGAAGACTTTGGAGCAAATTTTTCGAGCCCCTACACAGAACTAAGCTACTATATAGAGTCAAGTGAATTAAAAAACGCTTAAGTTTAAATGCTTAAACAATGACATTATAATTCAAGATCAAAGTAAAAGAAACCTTAACTACTAATGATTATAAATAAACAGGAGAGAGGAGAAGTGTTATACGCGGTTATACTTGACGTATGCGGATAAAAAAATATGAAAGTTAAAAACGTTTTTTTTCTTGTATCGTATATGTACGAAACGGAAAGAAAAATGTGTAAAAGTTCTGGTATAGATGCGAAAATGTGCTATATAGGATACACATCTATTGTAATGATTTTTTCTTATATCCAATGATTGTTTACTATTGGGGTAATAATGGATGGAAGAGTTTAGATTTAGATTATCTTCTATTATAGCATAGGGAACAAGCAAAAACGGGTGCGGGTGTCGAGGTGTCTTGATTTGCAATGCCTATCCCGTCGTCAGCAAATGCGTCTACTCGGATGTAAGCGCCAATTTATTCATCCAAATTAATTTCCGGAATGAGTTCTTTATTGCGATTTTCGGCTGGTTATATACAATTTTAATTCTATGTGTTTGTGTGTATGTTGATCTAATATTGCTTACTTTACTGAATCGCCATTTTTATTGCTTTCGATGAACAATGAACTTGCGCATAGCATTGCCGCAAATATATCAATTACAACGCAGTTAACCGAAATACGAAACATTGTTGTACGAGTCATAAAAATAGTGAAACAATATATGGTAAGTGTGCTGGGTTTATTGCTCCGTCTATTATCATGTTACGTAGTAAAATAATATGCGGTAAGTGTGCCGAGTTTATTGCTCTGCGTATAAGCACACTACACTGCTATTTCTTCTAAAGAAGAAAGCTTTTAGAGTTCATAGAGTAATTTTATAAATAAGAAAAAATAAGCGAAAAAAAATGTATACATTTTGGGAATTTGCCCTAGCTATCATGTATAGGATATATTGAGTTGTGTTTTTTTCCTTTTTTACAGCTCGGACATTCGGCAACAGTAACCAATCGTAACACGAACATAGCGCAGTGCAAAAATAGTTTTCCTAACAGCGACGGGGTCGAATTTTGTTCCAAATAAAGAGCGTTCGTCGCGAGTTTTGCTCTCTCGTTTTTGGCAGGCGCAATAATTCATTAACCTTGATTGCGAGACTGAATTGCTTTCACAGGAATTTAAAATTCATATTTGGGCGAAACCAGAAAGATGTGATCTGTTATATGCTCTTAAAGTCTGATGAAGCTTCCTAAGAAAAGCAAAACACCGTTATATGTTTATGAGACGTTGGGTGTCCTCGACTGGGAAGTATTAGTCCACGCCTCTTACTCAGGTTGTCCGACTACTTCCTGTTTGAATCGATGGGATACTTGCGGAGCACGTTAGCGTTTCACTGCTAACGAAAAGTTCGAAAATAGTTCAATGATTAGTTTATTTTAAAAAAATAAGAGAGTAGGAGTAAGAGAAAGTTTTCTTGAAGTGGCATTCAAGAACTGTCAGACAATTCAGAAATATATATACCTAATGATGAGCAATATAGAAAGTATTTTTTTATAATTTTTATAAACAGACATGTATTCCCTATTCAAAAATTCCGATTTTATGTTTACATTTCTGGAATGTCTGCATTTATATATAACGCTGATGCACAGCCTTACGAACATGCACTTTTTTTTTAAGAAAGCAAAAGCACATCACACAACTTTCACAGGTTACAAGTTAATTTCAAAAATTTTTTCCTTCTTGATTTTCGCAAATCAAAGACATTATTTTAATATAAAATTGATGCCCGAAAATGTTATTGTAGCCGTTGCTCCTGGATACCAAATTTGATACAAAAATCACAGAAAGTATGACATACAAAATAAAAGAGCCATAAGCTCTTTTGTCTAATGACCGGTGATAACATTATGATATTATACGTGCACACGATATATATCTTTCTCTAATAAGATGAAAAACGATCGTTGAAATTGGTAGCAACCCGAGAAAAAAGATGCGTTTAGTACCCATTACTCATTATGGGCTCACTAATAATTTTTTCTCTAATAAGTCGAAAGAACGATTGCAAATTTTACTCTTGTTCATTCTTCAGAAAAGGGGTTGCTTCAATAGCCCTTTCTAATCATCGTATTGCCAGGGACAGATTATATTGATCTGTAACGTCTGCACTTGCCATGAAGCCTTAATTAGACGAGTTCGCTAGAACCATTGGCAATTATTTATTTGGCCGACCGTCAGCCTTGTAAGATAATCCTGCAGTAGAGAGAGCCTACACCAAGCCCTGGGTACCAGATTGAAAGTTCGGGTATGGTCCAAACATTCCCGTCTAGTCATGGCCAGGCCTATCAAGCGCCTCCAAATATTTAATGTCGCTGCATTTGAAGATGACCACAGCTACCACAAGTACTCCCCGAAGGGCCGAAATGTTATTGAATATACCAGCTTCCATCGAAGTTTTTATATGGTATGTCAGAATGCAAGCGCCCCCCGAAGGATACTGGCGAGCACCAATCGCCAGATCAACCAATGCGATCACCTCTACCAGCCAAAATAGGGTACTCGTGACGTTGTGATCGGGAAATCTAACTTCCGTGGATTCCATAGTTCTTACCATGCCGTACAATTATCTGCATGCGCTTCTCCTTATGTTGGTAACTTCACAATTGCATATTGGATTTTTCATACTTCCGGGGAAGCCCCCGCTACTAGTCTCCCCATTGAATTTATTTTAATAGGAGAAGTAATCAACCCAGCCCTGCCCATCACACTACAATATCTTTATCTTTCCTACAAACTACTGGATGTGTACAAAACGTCCTGAGCAGCACAGGTAAGGAAGTCTGCGCGCAGACGACCCTCGATATCCTCGAAGACTCTCCAAGGAAAGTAACCCCGTTGCCGGGGAAAATATTGCCAAGGACAGTTATCTGTATGTGTTTTAACGTCTGCACCTGGCATGTGCCTTAATCAAACGGATTGCCAACAACCATTGGCGATCGAATTGATTGAGGATCCCTCAGGAAGAGAGACAATCCCCATTGAAGGGGGCCTCGCTACCCTGAATTACCGCAATAGAAAATGAGTGTGAGCGAAATTCTCGTTTAGCGGTTTACGTCGAGGCCTATCTAAGCACCTCTTAGATAGCTTCCCGCGAAACTTTGCGGCAACCACAGCCACCACGAATACTCCCCGACGAGCCGTACCCAAGCAGTCAAGCAAGAAGACATTTGTCCGGCATTCCGATAGATAGTGTGCGTCTTCCTGCCTAAGCAATCCTACTTTGGACAATCTGACCCCCGTGGACACCCTTTAACTTCTTGGTTTATCGTGCAAGCAAGAACTTACACCAAGCTATACAGCTTTGGGTGATCTGATACTGTACGCATATAGCACTTGCCTTTGGACTATCCACACCTCCCAGAAGGCCGCTCCTTCACTATCCTTTTTCAAGAAAAATAATGCTTTCAAGGTTGTCATCGCATAGCACACACATCCAGCTGTGCCACAGCCCACTTGATATCGCTGGCCATCATCATTAGATGACCTCCACCAAGAGAACCAAATATGGAAAGAAATGCTCCTTTTCAATTTAGAAAAGAAGCCCCTTCGGATTAGATGTAGATAGTAAGCCTTAACCCTTTCTTCGCCATTGACTGTGCGACTCTCAAGCAAGAGGATCATAATGCAGCAGCCAATTTTTTATAGAGAGCACCACCAAGAGGTGAAGGTTTCGGCACATCTATGGGTGAATCAATGATCCCATAGTTTCGCTCCCCATTACCGTTTTTTTGTGTGTGTCTTAGCGGCCGTTGTAACGCTGTTAATTATCAGCAATTTCTATGCTTGCTCTTCCACATTCAATATTTGTGTGCGCACGGATTCTGTCAATTGTTTCTTGATATGACAGCGCATTCTCTCAAACGTTTGCAAAGTAGAAGTTAACATGTAAGTGTGCATGTACGAAAAAAAGCAAGCGGCACGTAGGTAGAAGATATAATTTGTGCTCCTTTCATCATTTAGTCGGTATTGAAGAACTCGAAATTTTACGTTTACGAATTGTTTCAATAAATTTCAACGAAGATATTCGATGAGGAAATTCTAGAAGTCAGTCTTATGAAATGAACAGATAACGCATCGTGTACAAGAACTCATATGTGATGTGCTAAACTGCAAAAATATGCCATGAAAAGGTAAATTAAATACAAACACAACATCTTAATAATAAAAAAATCCGCCTGAGTGGCCGAGCAGGCAAGAAATCTCGGCTAACAACTCAATGGTTGTGGGTTAGAATCTCAAGTGCGATAGATTTTTCAATAAGACCGATAGTCTTAGGTGATGTTTTTGCTTTCAGATTTTGGTCTTGGAATTTATTTCTCTGGTTAAAACCAATAATAATAATAATAATAATAAAAGATTTCTCAATATTTATAACAAATTTTATTTGTTACACACATTTTTACTGTTTTTAGTTGTCTCGGCTTAAGATAATGCAGATAATTGTAGCTATGTTTCATTTATGTACATTTCCATGCAATCAATAACAATAACGCAATTATCTTGCTTGCTTGCATCCACTATAAATCCAATCCAGTCAATCTGTGTGCCAGGTTCTGGAGATCTTGCAAAAGACTTTACACACACACAACCACGCCCACACAAAATGCCTTTTCCTTCTATGGTCCTAATTAGAGACTCACATCAAAATCTAAACATTCGATTATACAATCACAACCACATTTTCAAAGACATATTTGCAAGTATTTGATTTTGTCACATCTATTAAGCGCATAATTAACTTAATTACGAATGATTTACACTTCATTGCATTTTAGTGTATGTAAGTGCTTAACTAAGAATATGTATAGACAAGCACAGAAAACTGAACAGGATTTACTATCAACATCAAAAAACAAGCTAACGTGTTTCTATTCACGTATACTTAGATATTGTTATTTTTGTATAGATGTACTCCTGATAATAAAGTGAAGTGTACTATTCACAAGTAAGCGATTGCCTTTTTGTTGCTGCTTTTATCGAATGCTTGCTATTGTTTTGTCAAGTACAACTCTAATAATTCTTAACACTCACTCGTTTTGAAAGTGTGTTAGAGGTATTAAGAGTTTGGACGGCATCACAGAGTCAATGAATGTTCTTTTAAACATCAGAAAAGAAGAAATCGGGGTGTTTCTGATCGTCTTCAGAAGTTATCGGTATACACTCAAAACAATATTTTTCTTGCAAGTTTAAACTGAAGTAACTACCTAATTTTCAGAAGTTCCGCATATAATTCGCAGAGAATTGTACTTTTTATTGCCTCAAACTTATAAAGTTCTTCGATAGAAGTTTTAAAAAATCCCTTCAATTTTTTACAAAAACATTTCTGTATCAAATTCGACAGTCCACTAAATGTGACGGTATATGTAAATATTATTTCCAGCTTAGCCGATTATCTATGTTGTGCAACCAAGTGGTAACAAAATATGTCTTCAAATATGTGTAGTACGTCGATACAATAAATCACACGGTCGGTAAGTAGATTTTCTTATTAGTTTCCAATTAAATATCGCGCAAGCTACTTCTAAGCATTCTCGTTGGTATTAGGATAGGAACAAATATACATTTAAATTGAGCAAAATTTTCGAATGACTAATGCATTAAGTTGACCTTAAGCTACGTTCATTAAAAACTTTATTTAATTTATTTTTTTATTCAATTTGGGAGCAGTTAATAGTTTGCATCAGCAATAACATTCATATGTCTCGCCGTGCATAATGATGAGCAGGGAAATTATATTCGGCTGGACCGACACTTTTATACCCGAAATCTTGGCCTTAAAAAAAACAATGCTCTCTAATAGTGGATGGAAATAGTTGATTCGTCGTAGTTTATGAATTGCATAAACCCAAAAAGCGTAATATATGTTGCATTTTATGCCTTGTCCTATGGCCGGTTTGTTCGATTTTCAATACCAACCTGTGTGCAAGAATTTTTAATGTTCATACCATATTTACATTCGCTATCTTCATTTTTGCGATTAGAAAAATCTTTAGTGCAGGCGTTACACAGACAGCCGGGCAGACTGACAGATGGGCATGATTACATAGACTCGGATTTTGATGCAGATCAAGAATGTAAATACTTTATGGCGTCTCTGAAGCTTTATTCTGGGCGTTAGAGATGTTTCAAGAAAATCCTCGTCCTTCGGTAGTGGCTATAGAAGTAACACATCAGCAATGTGAGGCATTACGAAGATTTCAAACAGAAATAGCCACATATCCGCTTCTGCCTAATGCCTCTAATATATATATATGTATATTTGTTGGTTAAATTATTGGAAGACTGGAAGAATGGAAAGAGGATAAAGAAAATATGAAAAGCAAATGCTAAATAATGACAATCTATTCAATGTTCTTGTAATTGTCGTATAATAATTGTTCGATAAAGAGAAATCCACCAACAGTAACAAGAGAGGTATATAGAAAGAGAAAGAAGTCCATCTGCATGCCAATGAGAGGAAAGCAGCTCAGTCCGTAAAGCGTAACAGTATTGCACTTATAGGGAGAGAACTTTTTTGCTCCACTATGCCATTAGAAATCGTAGTTTGCCGAGCATTTTTCAAACCTCGCCTTCTTATATTAAACACACTTAACTTTTGTCAATTCGATTATAAAAAGATGAAAAAGTACATACAGCTACTTTGACAACAACTGTTAATTTGGTTCAAGAACAACACGTTTTGGGTACTAGTGTTTTTCTATTAAACTTTAAGTTATCAATTGTTGTTGTTAGTTGCCATGAAAGAATTGTTTAAAACATACAGTGGTGAAAAACCTTAATTTCTATTAAAAAACTCGAAAAGAATAAGGCGAAACAGTATTCAAACATTGTTAATGATGCCGAAACAAAGTAAATTTGGCTATAATTATGTTTATATAATCCTTAGTTTTCTTGAAGCGGTTACAAAGGGAACGCAAAAAAAGCGAAATATTAAAACGACAAAGAAAGTGCAGATTACACAAAAAATAGTATAGAAGAGAAAGAGAAAGCCAATAAACTTGTGTGTACTCAGTCGTATTGTGTAAACATAAAAACTGTAAAATTCATATATCTACCAGGAATAAATTTTTCTACATATTGTAAGGAAGCATTTTGCTTCCATACAAGAATGGCATTATCATAACGGGACAACTTGATGGCCAGCACTATAAAAGCGCGCTCAAGCTCAACATCTATTGTGTCATAGCCACCGCCGAGGTAAGTTAAAAAAAAAACAACACTGCCGATACTTTGACTACTAGGGTTCTTTTTTGGCTTTACGTATAGGGGATGTGGTGGTTCAGCTTAATCGCCATCCTTGAAGGACGAAAAGGACTACTGACTGTACTGATAGGTGATGTGCTGATTCAGCTTAATCGCCATCCCTGAAGGACTGGTGGACACCTTTTATTACAAAGACGAGTTAGGCAGGGACTCGCGGCTGCTATGACCCACGGAAAACAATTCGTCTCGTTGTAGAAACTCGCGACGTCGGATGCAAATATTAAGAAACGTGAAGAAAAGTCGGGCCACCAGGCTGGTTTTTTTTGCCTACCGCGCTCAAGTAAAAAAAGAAACAAAACCTTGTGTAATCCTTAATTTTAAATCGATTTAATAAACGAAATAAATTAAAATACCAGCCACCCAAAGATCCAAGTCTTTATAAACTTTTCTTGGAACGGATCCTGGTGTGACTGAGTCAGACCCCAGAAAGCACCGTTACAATATAAAAGATAGTATCACAAACAAAACAGCTGTTTGGCACAAATGAACAAAGTATGTGGTTACGCACCTTCACGGTTGTCGAGTTGTGCATTTAATTTTCGCAGATAAGTAAATTTTGCCACAAACACTATTTTTTCATTTTAACTATTAAATAAACGTAGTCGGTAAATTTAAGGGAAAAGATCTTTCGATATATTTACATGTACACACATTTAGAATGTATACTGTAAAGATATGATTATGGCCATGTATATATAAACGTGCGTACATGTATATACATAATGTTATATAATAACTCTTATTTTACTCCTTTAAAGGCAATTACTAACAATTATTAAATAATAAACGATAATAATCATAGAATTTTTTATGTAAGTATGAAAATTATATGA
>CCAG010010027.1:0-30354 GCA_001077435.1 Glossina morsitans morsitans
TGCGTTAAAGGCATACATTTGTCGTGCTCCTTCGTAATACTTAATAGAAAATGTAATAACAGTAACGTATATATTTATGTTTATACATGTACATGAATGTATATAAAAAAAACCGGTTTTTTTCCATTTAAACTTGTTGTCGAAATAAGTTACAATTTAATTTATATTTCACTTTTTAATTTCACAAAAAAAAAAAAAAAAAAAAAAGAAGTAATCATTGTAAGGCATATATAAACTTTCATGGAGTCGGTTAATGAAGCATATGCTTTTTATATAGAGAGTAATAAAATAGGAAAGTGAAAACCAGTAAAAAGTAAAAGAAAAAAATTTAAAAAAAAGAGGAAAATGAAAATTTTTAAATCACACAACGGTAAACAAGAGACCTCTTTTATCGAGCGTGTATTTCTAACCGCACGTTTTTAAAACTAAATCGAAACTGACAGCTTGTAATACAAACACAATGGTTGCAAGCTTCGCTCGTTGCGTTGTGAGGAAGACGTGGCGTTGAGCTTAAAGACGCACAAAAACAAAACCTAATAAAAGAAAACACATTTGAATTTAAGGTGAAAGAAAAAAAGAAATGAAGAGAAAATAAACAAAAGATGAGATTCGTAGAGAGAAGAAGCTCTTGATTAAGGATAGAGAGTGAGAGGTAAAGAGAGAAAGAGAGAGAGAGAGAGAGAGAGAGGTAAAACTATACGAGCAGACATTTCTTCCTTCATTTTTACAGCAATCAGTTTCAAAAGTTCACTTTTCACTTTTTACTTAAGCGAGCGACTCACGTACCGTACCACTGACGTTGGTTAAGCACAATGTGTGCTTTAAATTTCATACGAAACAACCCGTTCAATATTGCTTTGCTGCTTATCTGCCCATGTTTTCTGTTTTGATCGAATAAAAGGATGTGTGTAACTCGAAACGGAAATAATGTACGTTGCATGCACATAGATGCAGGCATATGTGTGTCTGCCTATGTACATCACATCGCACGAAACGAAACGTTTGTGAGTGCAAATTGTTACGTGGCTTCTGGAAAAGTTGTTTTCCTTGACTTACACGATCAACTCGTAGTATACATATTTATATATACATTTATACGCATAAACATGCATACATGCATACATGCATGCATGCATCTATGTGCACATATATTTCGTTCGTACATAAAGTAATAAAAATAATTATTGTGTAAATGTGTAAGATCTGCAAGTTTTTTTACCTCTTCATTTCATGCCATTGAACTTGAAGTGATTAACGAGGAAAATCAAGTTTTCCTAATCGTATTGCGCTTAGTTCTGTTTGAGAGGGCGAGTTGTATGTTTTGATAAGTGCAAGCAGAGAGAAGTAGAGAAGCAGGGAGAGAGAATGAGAAAGAGAGAGAGAGAGAGAGAGAGAGAAGTGAGAGAGGGAGCGACAGAAGAAAAACAAGTGAGAAAATAATACTCACGTCAACACGAATTTTAGAAGCCTATCACCTATGATGAACGTATGAGATTCACTCAACCATCGATATATATTTGGGTTATTTCCTTTCCGATTTTAGTAACAACAAGGCCCTTCCTCAATCCCTTCGCTCATTTCTTAAGTCAATCAAGATCTGCATTTTTTTTGTTCGGTTTCATTTGTCTTAGCAGGGCCACATAAATTTTTTCAGTTTAAAGTTTAATCGACTTTTTCGAACGAAACAGAGTTACTTTCCGATCATATATCGATCAAATATCTTTCTCGAAATTGAAATTGAATTTTTTAACCTTTCAATTCCTTTCGATAAGAGGAGATCTACACCTGCAATTTTTATACCCCTCACCATTTGTGGGACAAGGGTATTTTAAGGTACATTAATACCTTTTGTTATTATTGTATTATTTTTTCATTATTTTTTCATATTTCTGAACCGATCTAAGTTGGTATGTCCGTCTGTCCACCTGATGTCTATCCGTACAATATTGATTTTTAGGCTACAAGTCTTAAGTTTTGAGATATTTTAATGTCTGCTTTTATCCACGGACCAACGCTATTTAAAATGGTGCGCATAGTACCACTTTTTCGATCACTTCCCATATAATGCCTTATTTTAAATTTCCTTATATGAATAACTGTAGGGTGGCCTAGGATATGTAATGGTGGTCCCTGGTCTCTTATAATTATTTTACCTGCCAGACTTGATCTGGTGTATTGAACCTTTCCTTTTAGGCGTTTCAGAATTCCCCCACGTCCAATGATGGACAGAAATTGGAGTGACGGGCATCAGTGTACAAAAGTCACTGGGCTTTTCGGCATTTATATCATTTACCGAAGAAGTGGACGATTTGTATGATTTCTCTATGTCGTTGAAGAATAGGCTGTGGAGATTATCAATCCAGGGAAGCTTATGATGGCCTTCTTTCCACTTTGAGAATACCACGAACGATAGTCAAAACGATTGAAGTCCTAACGAAGAAACTCTTTCTGATCAAGACAAGGATGCCATAACTCCGAGTGTTGGTGAGAGAAAACTCTCAGTCTCGTTAACAACAAATGCTGGAGATATCGCCTTTTACTCCCTCATTTTTTTGCGCGCACTTCACTTTACGTTGTATTGCCGACTTTATCGATGTGACATATTAGAAGATTGTATGCCTCTTGGATATAATTTCAAAAGTATTTCTTCCATATTGCATTTTCCAGTGGTCGGAGACGGGAGACTGTAAACAAAATCCTCAAACGAATGTATTCGTATATATAGTCCTCTTATTTTAGAAACGGTCTAAGTCTGTTTATTTCGAAAGCGACTTTCCGTATTAAAATGTATTCGTTTCTTTCTCTCATCTATGTAAAGTTTAAATTGAAATTCTTGAAAAAAGTGAAGAAGCGTGTTACAAAAGCCAGCTTCATTTCTTCTTTTTTTTTTCTTTTGACAGAGAGGAAGCGGACAGGCTGCGTACAAACCATGCCAGAGAGTAAGCGGTCAAATTTTATTAAACGAAATTCCATTTCATTCATAGTCTCGTGAAGCCGACCAAAGTAAATCTAGCAATCGTTCTTTTTAATGATTTGAAAAGCCGATAAAAATTGTCATTGATACAGTTCCGCGGTAGCGAACTTACGTTCACAATGATGATAATCGTATGCGAACTTGGGTTAAAATCTTTAAATAAAATATTGTATGAAGCGCAAAGCTAAACAGTTTCCAAGAACCGCACGTTATCGATAGATCTCATCAGCATATTGCTCGAGCGTAAAAGCGTAGTAATCGCTTCGATTTTTGCGCTTCTGTGCTTTATTGCTTTACAACTTTATGAAGCGCATTTGAGTTTTCCATTTTTGCTCTTCTCCATAGATGATATAGTACACAACAAAGCTGTTCAGGTTACGGTTTAACAAAAAATAAAAATTTAACTTATCTCTGATCTTAAAGAAAGCAAACGAAGATGTGGAGCGATTGTGAGTTATCTTTTTTTTCTTAAGGTGACCGTTTAATTTTTTATGAAAATATGATGTTCATAAACTAAAAGTTTTCAATTCATAACAACATAGATTTCACGCCATTGCATAGCTTGTAATAACATCGATCATATCGCGTTTCACCGAATGATGGAAAAGAAAGTCGCTTTGGGTCACACTGTTATTCACGATGAAAAATGAACTTATTTTGAGAGAATCCCAGGAGCAAAAGTTTATCGCATAAATCCAGGCGTATCGTTCACATCTATCGCAAGACTGAATAGCAAGAAGACGATAAACTGTGTGTAGTAAGACTAGGAGGAGAATAATGACGTGCTCTGTTAAATGCCATTAAAGCGGTTTGTACCAAACGCTATTAAGAACCGATTAGCCGATTTTAACTGTTGAAAAAACTGTTCAAAAAATGGGCAGATCATCGGGAAAAGCAACACAAAGACACTTTTCTACATGTCATCCATCCATGCATCCACCTGTTCGCGCAGCCCCTCGGGAGTATTCAACTGAACTTATTCACAAGCATCGAGCAACGCTTTGATTCGTACGCAAATGTGAAAGAACTGCTCGATGTTCGCGAGAAAGGGGCAACATTTTTAAGGACCTACCATCTACAAATTCTTAGAGATTCTCAGAGTTCAGTAAGATGGGAAATGCTTGTGCGCACTTTTTCTTTCAAACTTTTAAAAATACAGTTGAAATTTCGTATGCTTCGAGATCGACTTCGAAAATCAATCGCATTACACGTGAAAATACCCGAATAAAACGAGTAGTGTCAGTTATTGTTGCTAGGCACGTGCTTTATGAATTTGCGATGCACAACCGATATCGTTTTTAGTTTTACGGAATATTTCTTAAGGTCATCTGTATAGGCTTGATGCAACAACAAACCTCGCATTCGATTTCTTATCGAAAAATGCATGGAAGCAGCGAGTATATGGAGGACTCGTTAAATTATAATTTTTTTTTTTACTTTTTACTTTTCACTTCCGCACAGTGATAGTGCATTGAAAGTGGTGGGAATTGTCTATAATTATATTATAAACCGTCCAACATTAGAGAGTAAATTTTCTTATTAGATTGCCTGGGGAGAGATATTTCTCTGTTGATATGATTTTACTTACGATCAAAATCATCGAAAAACTTTGCCTCTTTGGGTAGATCTCTTTGAATGCTTTGTCTTAAAGCAGGAGTGATGGCCTCATTATAGATCGAGTTATGATAAACTACACCATTTGTTATTCCATTAAATACTAATAGGATTAGCAAATGACAATAAAGCCATTTATCGCTTATTATTACTATGTTAAAGCCGTTCAGACTAGAGATGTTCATGATGACAGGACGAGTAATTTTATAAAATTTTCGTTTATTTGAACATAGCATGGAATCTCTTTGACCACAATTTCTTTGATTTATTCACAATTGTATTGCGCACATATATAAAAGAGTTTTGTGAAGCATTTTTACACTTTTTTCCTTTTATTATTTTATTTATATATTTCTTTTTATTATTTAATTTGCTGTTACGTATTCTTAAACTACTTTACACTAAATGCTTAAGATATATATGTATATATATATATATATATTTGTTTTTTTTTTGCTGTCCACATATGCACGCTTCTCAGCAGTTATGGTCGTTTAAGTTAAAAATTGGTGTAGATTTCCATAATATTTGTTATAATTTAAAATATTTTCACAATAACGATAGCGTTTCATCGCGAATGACAAACTAACACTCAGTCTGCTCTCACAACATTACGGCATTAGGCTAAAAGTTATTATTATTATTATTATTATTATTATTGTTATTATTACTGTTGTTGTTGTTGTTGTTTCAGTTCAGTAAAGCTTCGCGCAATCGCAATGAAATAAATTATTTTGGGTTAATATTAAATAACATACGCAATCTGTCGCGTCATTAGCGCGGTTATAACTACGCTCCGCTCAGTTGGAGTTGTTGTGCGTTTACCTGAAACTGTCTGCCGAATAACAACACTCATCTGTGTGATTTCGTTTCGTGTGTACTCGAAAATGTTGTGGTTAAACTTGCCGTCTGACCACTCCGACAAAATTAATCAAAATCGAAAGTTTTTACATTAAATAACTGACGGACATGTATTTGCGTAAGATCATCGTGCTATGCGCCTTAGTTGTTTCTTTTTTTCATTTTTTTTTTTTTTTTGTCTTGACTTGACTTCAATATGGATTGTCGCGTACATGTTATGCGTTACAACGTAAGGGCAAAGAAAACTTTTTTTTTGTTTACGAGGATCATTAAAACTATGCTCAAAAAAAAAAAAAAAAAAAAAAAAGATTTTTAATTTATGTGCAAAAAAATAACATAAGGTATTCGTTACCTTATATGATGCTTAGCATTATTTTTGAGTTTAGTGTGCAATTGTGAAGCCTACGCAGAGTATGGACGTAACGAGTACGAGAGCAAATACACTATGACACATTTCAAAATATCCGTATTAAGATTGGACTGCATGTCTTGTTAGAATTTCTTGAATCCATTTTGACGTTTTCTGGACGTTATGATAAATGCCCGGTTGATAATCAACGCCGCAACCGAATCCAGCACTCGTTATTCCCACCAAAGTGTAACGACCTAAACGCAATGACCGTATGGATGGAGAGTTCTTTATTTGATCGCTAATGACTGGCCGTTTGTAAATTACTTACCGCGTTCCTTAATAATAAGAGGTCCCCCAGAATCGCCTGAAATAATTGGGTAGATATTTGCTTTAAGGTTAGACTTCTGCACATACAGCCCTTTCTTACCTAAACAAGCATCTTGATGACCATCCGAGTGTCCGGCACAAAACATTTCACCATAAAGTTCCACTTCAATATTTTTGATTTCATGCCAACGCAAACATTCTAGGGATGCTATTAAAAATATTATTTTAGCTAATAATTGATGACAAACTTAAAACGGGACCAGTTTCACAATTACTTATAATGGGAACGCTAGCAACTTGCAACATATTAGTGCCTGCTTGGCCCAAACTAGCCTCGGTTTTACCCCATCCAGCAACTATAGCCTTTCGACCCACCAATCGTATGTGATGTTGAGGTAGACATATTGGTAAAATGTGTTCGCTATAGTTTCGAAAGAAGAAGAAAAAAAGATGAGTCCCTTTAAAATGCCATTTCTAGTGCAAATTGTACAAATACCTAAATCCAGTGGGCTTGGCCAATTTCAATAAAGCCAAATCATAGCGATCCGGTTGCGTCATACGAAATTCGAAACGCGGATGTATTAGTTTTTGTATGACATTGTATTTTTCCGGTGGTAGTGGTTCTTCAGCATGGCCCAAATTCTGCGTATCCAATTCCCCTAAATAAACTGAAATGTCTTGAAGTCTGGCTTGTTGAATACAATGCGCCGCAGTCGCCACCATATTACTAGAGATAAGAACGCCGCCGCACTGATATTCCCCAATACGTATGTGAGCTTGCCATGGGTATTCAGCAAATTGCGCTGGCCTTCCGCCAATGATACGCTTCCTTAAGGTATTTTGAAACGTTCGCGCTAAACCACATTCAGGCTATTAACATAGAAATTGTTGTTTTTGTTCTGCTTTAGATTGCATTGTGGAGAAGAAAATTAAAACGTAAAGTACCTTCGAAAATATTTCATTGTTCTCCCGCCTGCGCAAAAGAACTCGTTTAGGTAAAGTGATTCCTTTCTTCCCATACACACCGAAAGTATTTTCATTCAAGTCAATCGCTGGTGATATATTTCCATTGGCAGTCACGCAACAAGAGAATAACCATTTATTGCTACCGCATCCATGCGTATGCTTTCCACCTTGCAACCAGCAAGAAAATGAAAGCTTACAGGGCCACACATTACCCTGATGGAGACACTCTGAAGGTACTCCTAAAATAGTATTTAAAATATCTACGTAACGAAACGTAGCGAAATAATGGCAGTGAGTGAAACGTTATTCATCGTATCGTAAGCTATCAATAAACTTACTTGCTTTCACAGACATTATGGCCGACTCACTGTTGATCAAACTAAAGAGACCAATAAGAAATGACAAAAAATTCCTCTTGAACATTATTCTAACATGCTATCTATTATCGTTCTTCCTTCATTTTCATTCGATATGTATATCTTTCGCTTTGTGCTTGCATTAAGAAATTAATAAAAAGGAGTTTTATTCCACTATCGCGGCGAGTATTGCATAGACGTAGCATTCATTCAATAAACAATGTTTTGAAGCTAAATTAATTTCATGTTATCCGCTATCCAGTAGTCAAAGAACATTAATGTACGACAAAGAAGACACAAACGATCGTTAAAGATAAGATAATGTTCCCCCCTATTTACATCAAGGTTCTACATCGTTTATGGTAAAAGATGCGTTAAGTTTGTGCGGATGTGTGCAACCTGCTTAAGGATTTCAGATAAGTCTGCCTCTTATTATTCCAATCGATTTAGAAAGTGATTCTAAGCTTGTCTGTCCGTCTGTCCACCTGATGTCTGTGCGTTCACTATTGGTTTTCAGCTTACAAATCTTAAGTTTCGAGATATTTTAACGTCTGCTTTGGCTCAAGATCAAACGTTATTGAAAATGGTTCAGATCGCCCCACTTTTTCAGCCATTGCTTTATCTTTAAAAGTGTTCACATCAATAACTATATTAAGTGAAGTGTAGTCAAGTATTTGAAGGTGGACTATAATGTTTGTACTAATTTCAGACTATTTTAGAAGTCATCAGGTATAGGGCTGTGGATATTGAGCAAATAGATTGCGGCGCCACAGCGGGCTTATAAGGAAATAAATTCAGCTGCCTGACATACATTTTCAAAGAAAACATATTAAGGATATCCTTAGATAAAATCTCACGTTAAAATGATCAAAGTCCGCATACACAACTTGTGGTATAAGGTATATTAAGTTTTTGCGAACGTGTGTAACATCCAGAAAGGCCTAAGGTAGACCTACCTTTTATTACACCGATCAAAGCTTGTCTGTCCATCCGTCCATCTGTATTTAAAATATTTAAATGAAATTTGGTACACTGACGTGTTTTCACCCAAGGACGAACGCTATTGAAAATGGTTCCGGTCGGTCCACTTTTTCAATTACTCGGCATACAAAGCCTTATTTGGAAATGTCGTTATGTAAAAAAAATTGCAATTTTCAATATTTTTCGATAAAACTCGCCGGGTAATAGCACTTGGACATTCTAACTTGGTATCAAAATGTCGCTTCGGCTGGGACAATTTTTGAACCCCCTCTCGTATAACCAACCGTTTCTACGAAAACTGAATCTTAACATGGTAAAACGATTTAATTTTCAAGATTTCATTCTGAAAATTAGCTCATAATAGTGAACTGAGTTAAAGAAGTTAACTTTACCGAATTTGGATCACCTAAGTCAATTTTTTTTAGGCTCAATTGCTAATGTTTTATGATGAAAATTTATTCATGATAAGAGTTTGACGAAAAAACAAAATGGACTAAATTTGAACCATTTGTGTCTATTTCATAGATCCCATCCCATTTAAGATTTCAAATGAGTAGTAAGACCTTCAGGAAGGAGGATTTAGTTTTGCATATTGTACATGATGAAAATGACCAATTTAATGAAAAAATTAACAGTGAGGAATTTGGATCAGACAGGTCTACCTTTTTAAATCCTAGCATATATAGATACATATCATGAAAGCAAGTCTTGTAGGGCGAGAAAATCTTATTTCCAGTTTTTTACGATGGAAACTGAAAAATAATAAAATCTTTAGAAAGTAAATTAAGTTTTGAAAATGTGGATCGGGTCAAGTGATGTTTCGAGCATCCTCGAATATGCGGCCTTTGCATCAAAATAGTGAAATTTGTTGGTGTCTTACCACCAAAACTGGTGAATATTTGCACTAGGCGATTTGGTGTAGGCCATCTAAAGGTCGGTCTTGCCTTGCCGGGCTATAACGTCTTCATTTCTTTTTAAAAGTGGTCTTATTCCGCTTTCAAATGCTATTAACATTTACAAATATTTGACTAAGTATTTGTCATAGATATGTAGATTTAAACTGAAATTATGTCTTACAACAGACGGATTGATTTCTTTTGGCGGATAAACTAAACCGCTTTTGACTTCGAAGACGTATGCACAATTCGTTTTCACGGTACGTTTTCCCTGATTATTTAACGATATTGCAACTGAGCTTAACGTTGCCTTCATTATGCTGCACTTCATTCACTTGCACTTATAGTAAATTCGCGCAGTGAGAGAATGTGTGTAATTCAAAATGATAAATTTAATGCACACCCTCCGGCCCTCCTTCTTCCCACCTACTTCACAATTTCACGTAGTTTCTTGGCGAATATTTTAATTTATCCAACATTTACCCACTTGCAGTTGGACGCATGGAGATACGCGGAAATGTAAGCAGTGAAATCGCAAATTAACAATCACCTGGTCGTAGCCGCTTTGATTTGAAATATGAATGCACTTGAAAATTTTACATATATTATATGAACTTCAGGTTAGAATACTTTCATTGACGATGAACTTTTTAAGAAAAAGTTATGAACTCGTTGGCAAACAACACAAAACTGATATCTGTCAATAGAAGTGTAAGTTAGAAAAGTTAATGTTGTGCACTTGTGAATAACTGGTTTCTTCTGGTGAATGTCTATTTGAGCATTTCACTCTTCGAATTCATTGCATAGAACATAAATTTTTTGTAAAAGAACTAGTTTCTAAAACTTGTAATGTAAAGATGTTTCTTATAGATAGATAGATATACAGCCAGAAAGATGCAAGCGTCTAAGTTACTTGCTGACAAATTTTGCGTTATTGAAATGCCTAAGAAGCGAAGAAGAGGTTATTCTATCAAACCTTCAGCAATGCAATCAAGTCAGCATACTTTACGTACTTGATATCGTGGCGTTTGTTAAAGAAGACTAGGAATCTTGAAAATCAAAAATTACCGGGAAAATCACTATTTTGTTTTAAACACGCTTCACTCTATTTGGTAGGTGGATATTTCGCCTTCATCAACATATTCTCCATCAAGTATTAGACCGTATATCTACGCCTAAAATATTTTTCATCAAGTGTGGAAAGATGATCTTCTACTTTGCTACTTTGCTATCATAATAAACTCTCGGATTTGTCAAAACAAATTTTGTATTTCTCTCACAAGAAAGCTCATCAGAAGCATAGTATACGAAGAGTAGGGCCAGGAGTGCCTTAAATTTTTTCCAATTTCAATCATTATAAATATAGTTATCATAAAAAAGAAAAAAAAGAAATGAATTCCAGGATTCAGAGTAGCATAAGCAATCGCAACTAAGACTATCTGCTCTTTTTTTTTTTAAGAAAACTACCACTAGATGGTTGGTGTAGTCGCGTAAAGAAATGTTTTGTTGATATTAAGTTCTCCGGGTGCTCTGAAGTTATTCATAGGGTTAAAGCCACCAAATATTGGAAAAGTTTTTCAAACTGTACGTATATGTATGATCGACTTTAGTGGGGAAAGTTTGGTCAAAAGGTATTTAACTTTTTCTTCCTGGTTCGAAGGAATCAATATTCCCCTCAAAATATTATTCATTAAAAGGAAAGCACATATACATCAACTTTCGATGCTGTTTCTCACTGTCTGATGCACTTCGTCCTGAATTTTGCTTTGTTAAGACCGTTATGTTCTCTGTTAAGAAATTCTGTTTTCTTCTCTGTTTCCAAGAAAATTTTTGCTTATGTATATTGAAAGTCATTCCAAGATCGAATAACGAAAGCAGTGTCATTTGACTTACTAACTACGACTCTTCTGTTCTGCAGAGATGTGTTTCCTTTCGAAAATACCTATCGAATTATGTAAAATCCATCCGCTATCCATGCAACTGATGGTAAGGCAACTAAGAATGCTGTTAATACATCCTTGTCACACTCAAGTGTCATACTTCGTCCGTTTCTTAGTTATCATTTGATACAAAATGGTGTTGCGAGTGCTATAAGTAAGTCTCTGACCATTCTATGATTATCATCTAAATTATTCTCCAAAGGCTCTGCGTAAACCTTTTTTGAATCTTAACATAAAAAAAATTGTTTTGAAAAAAACTGTGTTGATCGAATAACGAACACCATTGTTGTTTGTTCTACTAATCAGAAAAAACTGAAACCGTTTCCACAACTTTTTTATTACAGCCTCGTAAACACTTATATTCTTGGAAATTTTTGATCAGTCCAAGCAAACGCTATTGAAATTTTCACTTTGATGTTTTTACCTCCTCCACCAAAGTTGTATACGGCATAGCCCAATAGACAGGATTCGCGACTACCAAGTTCGTGTTCGCGTGTTCAAATCTCACTGCGGTAGGCCAGGCTTGGTCATACCTATAGTGAGTGCTCAATCGGCAAAGGCATAGTACTTCGCGAGAGGAAACGCACCCACTAGTCTGCGGCTACTCTCCATCTCTTTCTGTTTCTAAACATCTTTCTAACCATCACCATGTCACATATGTATAGGGGACATCCACTGGGGGATTAAGTTTCCTTGGAGCTTTTTTTAATCAAAGTGCAAACAATAAAATTAACCGGCGCACGACTTCTTGTTGTGAATTTTAAACACTTTCGCAAAAGTTTCTATAGCAGTGCCCTAACTGGAAATATAGAATCTCTCCAAATGCCATTAATGAGACGCTTCTCAAAATTCGTCGATTAGGGACGTCGTACGGGGCCGTGTAGTTCATATTAATAAACTTTGATGATAGTCGATAAAATTGTGCTGCAACTGCCACACTACTGTAACTTGAGAAAGAGTTCTCCGTTGAATCGATTAATTCTCAAAAGTTTTTGATCGCTTCAACAAAATGGATAATAAATACCCACTTGGACATGCGCGCGTGGTCCCCTAAAGATTGTGAACATAAAAGTCACTCTCAGGAATTTATTCAGCACATATTCGTGGCTGTGCTTGTGATGTAGACAATATAAGATTTCATTTGAACATTTCCCCGATTTGTGGAATTCTTTACTTTCTTCTTCTTCAACAAGAAAAAAGACGAATTGCTTTACCCTCATTCAGGTCTTTGGTTATAACAATTAATAAACACCATATTTAGATCGAAATTTTCATTTTTTTTTTTTTTTTTTTTTTTTTATTTACATTCATATGTTAACTAAAATTTACAATAAATTATGTTTGGTTTTATATTAAAAGAAAAAACAAAAAACGAAAAAAGAAAAAAACAACTACATACTATTATCGCATACAATATATAATAATATATATATTAATATAACACGTTTTGAAATTGTCTTTAATAAATAAAAGGCTTAATATATAATGATTTCACGCTAAGATGAGAGTAACACATCGACTTTTGTTTTTTACAAAAGCAAAAGCAATGTTCACGAAAATGCTTTATGTATTTACAAGAGAATGCTGGAATGCTGTGGGGTTGGGGCTGTGGTTGTGTGGTGTTGTACGTTAAAGATTTCCGGTTAAACTGACAACATAGGATATCCAATCCACCGTAAAAGGAACGCGATGATAGATGCCAGGTTGGCCCCGTGATGCGCAGGAATAACCGGCCGAAACGATACCTAAGCAATAGCATTCAATTATATTCGATCTGAGTTGTCCGTAGAAGTGAAGAAGCAAAGAGATTCATTAACTACCTATTAGATACCAACGACCGTTTTTCTCATGCATAAGAGGACCACCAGAATCACCTTGGCATGAATCTTTTCCACCATTACGATAACCAGCGCACATCATCTCAGGATATATAACGACATTGATGCCATTTTGTCGATGCCATCTCTCACATACTCTTTGCGAAGAAAATACCGAACCGAGTCAACATGTGCTTAAATGTATCGCAAATTGATCAACTCACCGATTTTCAATAACGGGAACATCAACAGTCTGCAATGTTTTTGGTCGTAGACGAGAGCCGGGATTTAAAGCACCCCAGCCAGCTGCCCAACCAAATTTCCCCAAGAAATCTTCATTTTTGTCAGGCAAACATATAGGAGCTGAGATATTAAATTTTTGCTAAATTAAGTATTAGCTCAAATCTTTATATCAATCTTACCGATGTGAGGCATAAAATGAACAACACGTTCAAGAGTCAGTACAGAAACATCAAAGCGATCAGCTTGCGGGGTAAATTTAAAATACGGATGCACATCGATGCGCCGAACACCGAACGTGTAAGCTGGCAAGGGCTCGACTGCCGAATTGATAACATAATCACCCAAAGTCACATGAACTTGACGTGGTGTTGCTCGAGCCACACAATGGCCAGCGGTGACAACATGGCGTCGAGATATAAGAGAACCGCCGCACCTGAATAGAATCTATAAGCTAAGACTTATTAGACTTGTTAGGCCGTTAACGTTACTCACCTGGATGAACCAATGCGTATGTAGGCTTGCCAAGGGAACGATCCAAATCCTGCATCATCTCCACCTACTATGCGCCTCTGAGCGGTTTGCTTGGCCAGCGATATGCCACAACCTACAAGAGAGCAGCAGCAACTTTAACAAACAAACACTCCTCACTTACTCTTTATCGTAAATTTTTATTAGTAACACAATTCTACGCTAGACGCACACATATGTATAAATATTTCAAGAGTAATTCTGCTTTACACAATGATTTAAAAAAAAATGCAAGTGAATATTGGATAAGTGTTCAATGTGATCATTCGAAGTCTGATCTTCCGCCGGAACTTCAATTGGGAATATATTTATTTTCGTTAAGGCCATGCATACACGTAAATTTACAAAATGCATACAAATAAATACACATAACCGTGCAGTAAAAAAAAAAAAAAAACAAAAAAAATTAAATTTCTACTACAAAAAAACTTATGCTTAATAAATGCACAATAAATACGATATGCGAGTATAAGTTTTGATGGCATGCACACACAAACTACATAAAGCTTTCAAAATTGTTGATAACAAGTTCATCATAATAATAGAATAGAAAACATGCAGGATTTTCGATTTCTTTTCGGGGTTTCATATACGGAATTTATTTTTATTTTTTTATAAATTCGCAATGGGGGGTTGACATCTTTTGCACTATTATTGGAGTTTTAAGCCATAGTTAAAGGCATCCTTAAATATTCGTGCACTTGCAAAACTCGTGTATATATTTTGTTTTATTTATTTATTTATTTAGGTTTTTGTTTTGTTTTGTTTTGTTTTTTTTTTTTTTTTTTTTGCTTATTTTTATTTTTATTTTCTTTCATTTTCAAAATCGGTAATTACGATAACTCACTGGGATCATTTCTCACGGGTCCAAAGTTCTTTTGCGGAAGATCAGTCAAATCGATTGTGTTGCCGACAAAGTCCGAAGTGCGTAAATTCGCTGATTTCGCTGTACGATGACAACAACCGCGTAGCAGGCCGCTGCAAGTGCCCTTTAGAAGACCATTAGTCATCCAGCAACTTATGAAAAATTCACAAGTGCCGCCCCGATGCTGGCATACCAGTTCACTTGTTATATCAGCTAGTTTTGAGAAAAGTAAAAAAGCAAATACCAGATGCAAGCCGTGCGCAATTTATTATAAATTAATAATAAATATATATACATATGTCTATTAAAAATGACTTTTTTTTTTTTTTTTTTTTTTTTTTTTTGAGGGTTGAATCCAGGTGTAACTATACAAGTTAAACTAATTGGTCTATAACGAAGTGGAGATCTGCGTAAAAAGATTTCGAATACATACATAGAGGAGACTTATACAAGTGTGTTGTGAAATCATCGGCCATTAACGGATTACATTTATTTGTTAGTGATTGAAATAATAAATTATATAGTAAGGCTTTGGAAAAAATTTTCTAAACATACCCTTCTCCTTGAACGTGTTAACCGATTGGACCGCCAAAGGTGCACTGCTTTCTGAAGTGCTGTCCAAATCCTGTAAAGTGAACTCGTTGCGGACATCCTGAATCGCTGCCAATTCGTTAAGTCCAAAATTTTGATCTCTGAATACGACATTATCGTTAAAGTACAAACCAGATGCTGGACCGCTGGGACCAGTAGTGCCAATATTATCATTAGTAGGGAATATTACTCGGGGACTTCTCGATGATTTAAAAGGATAATAACGGCTTTTTCGCGAGCCGGGAGAATCATGAGATCCCATGTACTCATTAAACATTTTATGCGGTGAATAATTATTTGCCGGCCGCATATCCGTATCCGGAAAATAAGCGCCTCTTTGCGGTCTTTGAGATAAAGTAGTTATGGGCCCGTTAATATCTCCAAATTTAGTTACCTCGTCGCGGTATTGTTTCCCCAAAGCGATAACAGGACCGATGCTGTGTAACGAGCTGGGCAACGGTGAAAACTCATAGGAATACGAGGCCGGATTTGCTTCAGATTCGAATATTGATTGGCGTGAAGAAAGTTTTTCTTTTTCTGCATGAGTTCCTATCATCTCTTCATCATAGGCGTGCTCAAATCCGGGAGTATCATTAAAGACCGGATTATCTTCGCGGTAAGCTTGCGGTTGAAAATTATTCTGCGGGCTTAGCGTGTGACTGGTAAATTGAAATCCACTTCGTCGACTACTGCTCGTTTCCTCACTTCGATCGTAACGCTCGGTCGAGGATTGATGAAATGAGGAATGCTGTCCAACACCACCAAAGGTACTCTCGCTTAAGGCGTTTCTTTCGTCAGTTGCATCGCGATTGTCGGGGGTGCAATTATTTTTAGGTCTAAGCTCTACCAGCAAATGACTTAAAAAATCTTTCTGAAGGGGAATATATTGATAGTTGTGATGAGAGACAAGTTTGGTTGTATTTTCAAAAGTTGCCGGAACTATACGTTTTGGAATAGTGATAAGGGGATTAATAGGAAGCTCAACTGCAGGTGCCGCTATAATTTCCACGTTAGCAGAATCAGATCGTCGATGAGCTTGAACTTGAACTGGTTTAATAATTTGCTTGGAATTTCGACTTTCTCGAAAGGAGCCAAAAGTTTGAAATGCTGATCCATCGGCTCGATGATGAACATTCGAGAAATTAATAGCGTCTTTTTTGGAGAAACTTTGATGAGGAGCATATAAATTATGTGCCGTGTTAGTGTAAAGGTGCGGCGTTAAGTCCGCATTTGTTCGCCGTTTCGGGTGATCTTTAGTCATTCCTAATTTTTGAGTTAAAGATTGCTCAAGTAACGTAATCGGTGTTCCAGTACGCTGCAGCGGGCTTACTAACGTCTTTAGCGCAGCTTTGTCGTGAGCTTGAGTCGAGAGTAAACTGAATATTGCTATCAGGGACCATAGACCGCATTGTATGGTACCTGGCATTTTACATAAAGCTTAAAAGAAATTCTGTTTGATTCGGTATTCGGTTAAATTTTCGGAAACACCGTTAGTTGCTTTAAAGGTTTATCGGAAACATTGAAATTTTGCCGGTCTTTGTTGTTAACTTTGTTTTTCTCCGCGACTTCTTTCTCTACATTGATTCGCTGCTATGACGGCTACGCAGTACCAGTTGCAGATATCTCGTGCAATTGCTAATCTTTCTTTGTTAATGTTGTTCATTTACTAGTAAATGCAACAATTTGAGGAACTTATAATAAATACAACATACCCGTCTTTACGGGATGTATTTGATCGATAATAGTATATGCTTGAGGATCGAAATTTGTTTGTTTTTCTTTCTCTTGCTTGCTCTTTCTATTTTCTTTTACGATTATATATTGATGCGGTTATTAGTCTCTATTTGGTTTCTGTTGCATTGTGATCTCTGCCGCGCTGGCTTAAATGTAATTGCTGCGTTGAATACCTGTTTAAATAGTTGGCTGTTGTGCCGCTTTACAAAATTGCATGTAGCACGCGTGCTTTCAATAACGTTGGTTGTAAAAATGCTACATTTCATTAAACTGATGCCTAAGCATAAAAATAAACCTGATAATAACATCAGTTGCGTACAACTTTTAAAAGTATCCAATGACTTCCTTGATATCTGCAATCGGAAAAGTTTTTCAAATATATCCATATATGCTATATATATATATATATATACTATACTACTATATACTATATATATACTATATATATATATATATATATATATATATATATAAAGGAAGGGATAACAAAGGAAGCTAAACACATTGCTTGCACATGACAACCCGATTTAACGTAGCCCCAGGATGTTCGCCTGTAAAGATTAATCTATATAACAAATGCATGAAGTACAAGCAAACGGCTCAAATGTAAGACAAAATTATAGATCCCGGCTGTGGATAGATTGAGAAGAAACCCTTTTCTTATTCTCCCCAGACAGCTTCAATTCGTAAAACCTTATATCCAAGATACACAGGAATGCTTAGGCCTTCCGAAAATATTTCATAAGCAAAGATAATTCACAAGTGAATTCTAGGAGACTCTCAGTCAGCATTTTCTCACGTTGTATGTGTAACAGGATGACGCTAATGAAAAAGCGAGGAAAGAGAAAGAGATAGGGAGTGGTCGCGGTCTTGTGAAAGTGGCCACAACCGGTAAGTGTTACTTTCTTCGATATATGCTTGTACTTTTTTCCTCACACGATATTCCAAAAATGAAAGAACTTTACTCTTCACGTATGTGCTGATAGCATTAGATAGCACTAGTCTTCGTGAAACAAAACTTTAGTATGTGAAAATAAATTCCACAAGGCCTTAAAAGTCGTCTAGAATCTGCATTAGCGGGTCAATTTGTTGCGGAAAACTACGTATGGATGTGAAAAGAAAATATGTTGGTGACCAGGTTCATTCACAATTGCGAAAGCTCGCAAATTGAAAAATTTTGGGATCGCTCTGTTCAAGTCATTGAAAGTGAGGTCTATAGATATTCAAAAAGATCATCCAGCGTTGGTGTCATTGCAAAATTCTCTTAAAGGCTGCATTCATGGACCGATTTGTTCGCGGCTACGTACGTTTCTGATCTATAGACTCTACGCATGAAGAAGCTACGGATATACAGAGTATACAGTTATTGAGCATGAGCTCGAAGTTTACTGATAACTACCTTTAATGGAAAATTGATTCCAACAGCAAGTGTGCGTTCGTTCTTTCAAAATCCATTTCCAAAATCTACTAAAAAGTGGTGTTCACTTGTTACCTCTTCCGTGATGCGTTACGTTCGCAACTGCTATAGTCAATTTATCGAACATGTAATTACTGAACGTAAACATAAAGCTTAGAAGAGAGCGTCCTCGTTGATAAAAAATCTTATCTAAATGTAATGAGATGGATGTGGAGAGACGGGTTATTATCAAAATTTGCTTAAAAATTGTGTTTTTCTCTGAGTCCTCTTGCGTCATAGTAAGTACGACTACGTTAATCTATAGCAAGGAAGTGCAAGCGTAAAGGAACTTCGTCCTAAGTTTCATTAATTGTTATTAATTTATGCAAATATATTATTATTAGGAAGAAGAAGAAGAAATCTATGAAATTTCATTAGTAAGAGAGAAAGACCATGTATTCTAGCAGATGCTGAAACATGAGATAATCAATCAAGCACATGAAGCGGTAACTAGTGAAAGATGTTTCTTTTTTTCTTCTTGTATTCGTTTAAAGGAAATCGCAACTCACTGAGACCAACAAACTTATGGGGGAGTATTATATGTCACTCTCTTTTTACTTTTTATTTACATTCGATTTGCAACAAAAGTCTTGGTTTCTTGCATGTCGTTAAAAAGCTAATGCATTTATTTGTGAAACTTTCTTCATAAGTAGGCAGCAAAGATCTGCTTTCAACACACATATATATATATATATATATGTATATATATATATACCGCACACATATATATGAATATAGTAATAGTTTCAATTTAATGTTCAATACAATTGAATATTATCTGGATGACGCATTGCTGGGTTCCTTATAAATCATGATGATAGGTGCTGAACGAAGAAGACAAAAAGCTTTCTTTCATTGTTTGACGATGTTATCATCGTTTTCACTTTTGTATTAAGTTCACCATACTTTAAGAGGATGTTGTAATAAAAATCACTTAACCGCAAAGACACGGCACACAGATGAGCACATTCACAGAAATGCTTGTTTTAATAACAGTCAGCGAAGGTTAGGAGTATACTAAATTTCTCAAGACGTTTACAACAGCCAGAAGGAAGCTTCACTGGCCAACAAAGTATGTACATATTCTTGATTAGCATCAAATTCTGAATCGTTTGTTTGAACGGAAATAAGTTTCGGAGCCACTATAATACAATACGTATACATGTCTGGGTCAATCTACGAATGTATATCTGTCCGCGTAAACACGTATGATAAACATTCTCCACAATTACGATATCAGTTGCAAATTTGTCAAAAATCTTGGAAGTTGTTGGCGACAGGTTGGTGGTGAAAGTGGGTCAAAAATCATTCCAAGAAACTCCTATACTGCAGCATAAACTGAAAACAAATCTGTTTTGAAAAACATTAAAGTTTTTTGCTGGTTTTTTACTCATAATCCACAACAGATATCATGCTAAGAATTTCCCCCGTATGTGTGTTCTATGAGTGTGCTCAGAATTGCGAAACGAACGAAAACGGGAAAAACAGATCACATATAGCCAATATTGTAAAGTATCATTCTTCTTCTTCGTCTTTAATTTTTTTTTTTTTGTTTTAGTTTTGTGTAGAATATATATTCGTTGACAGGTGTAAACGATTCGACTATAGTCTTACGAAAATTTCTTATTTACTTTTTTTTTTTTTTATCTTACGTTTTACTCTAAATTTTCTATGCGGGGACAAAGCGTAAGACGAAAGCCATATATAT
Source organism: Glossina morsitans morsitans (assembly GCA_001077435.1). Taxonomy (NCBI): domain Eukaryota; kingdom Metazoa; phylum Arthropoda; class Insecta; order Diptera; family Glossinidae; genus Glossina; species Glossina morsitans. The sequence continues at coordinate 20,210 of CCAG010010027.1, forward strand.
TCATTTTGTAGCACATGCATGGATTCGTGCATAACTGCATATATATATATATATATATAGTAATTAGTTTATGTTTAGTTGAATATGTGTGAAATATTTCGCTTTGCAGAAATTAAACTTGAATTTTTAGTTTGGATTTCACGAGCAATTTTTAAAACAAAACTTGTCCGGAAGTATTTTCAAAACGAATTTCCCCACCTAAAGAGGATTTAATGTGTGTGTGATCTGCAGTTTGTTTTATTAACAAAAAGAGAATGCGAGAGTATAATGAAATTTGCAGCTAAACGCCTCTGATTTATGCCATAATTAATGATTGTGATTAGCGCTAGCGTTCGAAACGAATCATTTAAACTGATTTCCGAACATGCGAGAGATCGCTACATGCAATTAAACCTATTTTTAAAGTTAACTTGAAAAAAAAATTGTTTGGGATTTTTATTAAATTAAAGAAGTGGGTAAACTGGTATCCGACCGCGACCGTGACTGCGACCGCGAAAAGATGTCTCCTTCATTATAAGCAAACGATCTCAACCGTTGGGAAACCTTTAAGAAACTTTCCATCCTGAGCTTTCAAACAAGAAAAAGTTTTGGGCTTTTGTAAAATTAAAGAAGAGCGGAAACTGGTACCCGACCACGACCTTGAAAGATTTGTCCTTAGTTATAGGCAAAGTGTTTCAACCATTAGGTCTATTGAGAGAGTTTTCGTCGTTGTTCGAAGTCAATCAAATCTCTTAGTGGTATTGGCTTTAGCTCGTTGGGTTCATTATCTCAATATTTCCTTACGTGCCCTGAATAAATCTCCGCTGAAAAGAAGCTCTCGAAAAGTCATTGCAATGCGAAAAAATGCCTTATCTTGGGATATAAAACAAGTCTTGTCTGCTTAACTAATATTCATAACCAAGGCGATCAATTGCTTATTGGTAGGAACGATGTTATAATTTAGTAATTGCCTGAAAGGAAAATTTGAGAAAGAGTTCTAATAATTTGCCAGCCGAGTCTAGTTTTCTGCAAACAAACTTATTAGAAACGCTACAGAGAAAAAATTACAGAAAAAATAACTAAGAAAGCCTTCAAAAACGGCAAAAGAAAATGTGGCGTTTCTATGACAAGACTCCTTTCACCAAAACCCATTTGATGTGAAAAATTGCCCTATTTGAGCAAGCTACGAGTCTAAAGCCTTATGGCACTGCCTGGTACGCACATCGTTTCGATGGCCATCGCTCGAAGTAGCTGGGCCGTAAGAGTCCAGAGTTAGTCGTTATAGCGCCGCATGACTAGCTGAGTAGAGAACGCAGTGTTCGCGAACTGTAGTAAGTGCTTCGTCGATTGCGCGCACTTCCACGAAGCTGCAGCCACCGCCTTCCTGTCTCTTTCTCTTTCCTCACTTCCTACTTACTGTCACCGTATTACACGAGTAGGGAACATCCTCACCTATAATCGCTCACCTTAAAAGAAGAGAAAAAAGCCAGCCGATTTAACGTCGGAAAAATAACAAGACGTTAACGTCTTCTATTTACGGCTTCAATAAGATGATGAAATGAGGCTAAAGATTTTCTTAGTAGAGAGCTTTGACGTTTGGGACGATGAGTTGTCACCCTTGCTAATTAGAAAGTTTTAATCGGTTTTTTTGGGAATGACAAAACAGGGGTTAAGTAAATCGATTAAGGACTACGCTCAAATGTTTGCATTCGACGAAAGGAATTTCTAAATTAGTTTAGTTGAAAGGTGAAAACTAGCTTAGGTTTATTCTCTGCTGCACTCATCATGCAGTGAATGCTAAATTGCTATGAGTACATGTAATGCCTAGAACGGCTTCAGACAGAGCAGGTTTTTAGCAATTAATTCACGACCATTCTCTACACCACTTAAGATGTATAGGGTATATGAACTTTGTGCGAATGTATATAAGCCCATAGGGACTTGCGATAGATCCATTTTTTATTATACCGATCAATGAAATCACGAACGAAGCAATGCATTTAATAACTTCGCATGTCCGAGTTTGAAGTTTTCATTCTTCGAAGTCTCAGCAACTGCATAAATTCAGATACAAAGTATTCCTAACAAATTTTCAATCAACATACTCAGCTTCGGGGGACATGATAATTAAAAGGAGAAGTTCACCCTTTCACTCTTTTTTAAACTTTTAAAAAACTTCCCATATACTTATCTAAACGATTATGAAAGAACAGGCAAATGCACTATAGTCGAAGAAGTACGACCACTAGGTACCTTACATCAATGCGTCTTATGCTGGTATTCATTCGTAAGAACGCAGCACAAATCTTGCTTCCCTTCGACGTGAAGGCACAATCTTCATAAAAACCCTTATAACGGAGGGTGACCAAAATTTCAAGCGATGTCGTCCAAATTTATACAAATTCAATTTTCTTATTAGATTCGTCGTCAAAAGCTACAAACTAGACTTTGCCACTATATAAACGCTTATTTTTCATAAGAAACGTTCTATGTGATGGCGTCTAAAGAATAGACGTAGGTGGCCCAAATTTCTTGTATTTAATTTTTATGCCGAATTACTGTTAAGGACCAGTTTCCATCATAAAATATTAAAAATTAGTGGTTTGGTCAAAAGGCTTACTATATATAACATCTCTTATAGGCAATAGGGTGCAAAAAATAAATCCATGTGATTCCGATTTGATCCAATAAATTTGTATATCAAATAATTTTTATAGAGGGATTTGCATCGGAAAATATTTAAAGTTAGACCATTTTGGCATATAGGAGACTCTTATTTATGATAGCACTTGTACCGACTGGGATCCAGAGAACGGGCCTATACAGTCCAAATTCGGTAAAGTAATAGTTATATCAAATTAATATTATGAACCAAGCTTGAACATGAAATGTTGAAAATTAAAACTTTTTACTAAAGCAAATCGCAGTTTTCCAGTAGGAATGTTCATATGTGAAGACAGTATTCAAAAAATTGGTCCATCCGATGCAAGCCTTTCAAATCATCAATGTGGAATATCGAAATACCATTACTCAGCGTTTTTTGTCAAAAAATTTTCGGGAATTGCAACTTTTTTTTTTATATGAAAGCTCTTCATAATAAGGTTTTGTATGAGGTGCGGTCAAAAAGTGGTTCGATCTAATCCATTCTCAATAATGACCATTCTTAGACCAAAAAACGTCGGCGTGCTAAACTCATCGAAGTATGTCAAAAATTGCGACCACAGGCTTCTACACGGGTCATAATAAACTCAGGTACCATCTAAGAAACATGGGCATGTTTGATACCGGCTCATGCACATTCTGCCAAGAGACGGGTGAAACGTCCCACCATATTCTATGCGAATGTGAAGCCATCTGTAGAATCAGACACGAAGTGTTTGGCGAGCATTTTATTACGCCGGACATTGTGTGATGCTCCGCGGGATTCATAAAAATCCCAAAAAAACTGCTAGATTAGGGGCATGGGCGTATGCAATAGATGTTCTTGGTTGCGGTACGTCTTGCCCACGTAATTAATCGTTAATAATAAAAGGTTTGGTCTATCTTAAGCATTTCTGAAAATTACATATGTCCATGCAGACTTAACAGACCCTATAGCACAATGGTAGGACAAAATGGTGTAACAAGCATAAACACGACACGACATTAAAAATTCAAACGTTGGTGTATTCATTTATTACTTTCGTTTAGCATAATGACGTAACGTAACTCAATAGGACAAGGTATCAATAGTACAAACATAAAGATTCAAAGTTGACTACTATCGTATAAGTCGGAAACATTATATTAAACATTTTAGTGCAATCTTTCAATGATTAGGAGAGGAAAAGCTAACAATCCGGAAAACTATTCCTCAACAATTCGATCATGTGACAAAACTTTTCCTCGATTTACTATTTCATATGTGCCGTTAACCGGTTTCTCGATTTTTGGCCATGGCCGTGGTTAGCGATTAATAAAACTGCTTTTCACCAGGTAGTTAAGAGCACTCTAAAACCTGCCTTTAGTAATTTCATTTCATTTTTGGTTTTTTGACTATGACAACCACAACAGTGTATCAAAAACAACGAAAACAACAATAATAATAATAACAACAACAACCACAACAACAACAACAAAAACAATTAGTATTAATTTAGCTTAGGTACGCAAACATAAATTTATATACACATATATATATATATATACAGCCCACACGTATACGTATATATACATCTTGCAAAGATAAATCCATGTTTGTGCATATTATGTGCGAGTAAAAAAAAAAAAAAAAACGAGTATTTTCATAAAATTACATAATAAGGTGAAATGTTTGCCGAAATGATTATGCAAATGGTGGTAAAGTTATGTCTCTTGTTTCTTTCGTTTTTTTTTCTTTTTCACGCATTTATTTATTGCGGAAGTGGCAAGATCAAGATGCGTCAATAATTTATGTCGCCGAAAGATTGGTTTAAAGACCAAATACAGAGAGCATTTTTATCATTTAAATTGATTTAGTTTTTTGTGTGGTTGTGTGTTCAATTCATTTTTTATATATAGAGAGGTATGTATGCAAGAGGTGTAAAATATTATTATTATTATTATTATTATTATTATTGTTGTTGTTGTTATTTTATATTTCACATTCATACATACATGATTGCATAGTATCTAGCAACCTATCTATTTATTTAATACCCTAGCGTGCATGTTGTGATTATAATTTTATAGCATTTTATTACGTACATTTTCCCATATCGATTCGATCAGCCAATAACTTGGCTAACTCTCACTCTCACTCTCACTCTTTTATAGAGGTTTTTGTCTTATTACAATGCACGTTAATAGCTGACTACCAACATTTTTTTTCTTTTTCTTTTCTTTATATATATGTATAAATATATATATGTTTTTTTTTCTTTTTGTTTACACACAATCGCTTGTACATTTGCACGATGTTTGAAATGCTTTTTAATTGCATAACCATCGATAATAGAGGCACTAATTGAAATACAATGAAATGTTGTTCAGTTGGCAAAGCTAACAAAAGTCACGGAAAAGTGGGCCATAATCATCCCTTATTTTTCAACATTAATGTTAACAATATTTATTTATTTACGATTGCCCGCTCGAAAATCTCAATATTATTATACTTTCAAATACATTGTGGTAGAAGGGTATGTTAAGTTTGTGCAAATGTGTGTAACATTCAGAACGACTTGAGATAGATCCGTCTCAGAACCATTTTATGAATCTATATTAGTTTGTCTATGTGTTCAACCTACAAGTAGCAAGTTTTGAGTACAGACATGCTTTGGACCTAAGGACGAACGCTTTTGAAAATGATCCGGATCGGAGGGCTCTTTCTATGTTGACCAATATGACAGACTGACTGACTGAGTGACCTATGAACAACTGTATTGAGCGAACTGGTGTAAGGTATTTAGAGAGAGGCATGCCCGATTATGATGTTTTTACTTGTTTTTTTTTAATTGGTTAAAAAATTACTTAGTATTTGAAATGATAAATTCTTGTAGAGTTTTTTCCAAGCCTCCTTGAATCCTAGCTATACGCGATTTGGTAAAAATTTATGATTTTCTGGAAAAGTATTTATTTTATTTTTAATTATTTTTTTCATAGTCTTCAAAATAGCCCTACATCTCCCTATATCTTAAGAATTTCCATCTCGAGTTCGAATACAAATTTACATAGATAGGCGAACAAACTGACGGACGGACAGAAAAGCTCAGATCGATTCAGAATTATCTTCTTGCTCTAATAAAAGGTGGCTCTATCCCACAGCCACATCTAGGTGCTACATACGTGCGCACAAACCTAATGTATTCTGTACCATCAGCGATGTAGGGTATAAAAAAAATAGGAACTCTTTTTTTGGTACCCATAATTTTAACTTTTGAGCGTCCTTCTGGTGAAATTCTTGCGACACTACAACTAAGTTAAATATAAAATGCTTTTGGAGATCGGCAGGAAAATTGAGTAGTTTCGAGACAAAACTTGCTGCTACGTTTTGCTTGTTCAAAACATTAATAAAAATATTATCGTTGTAAAGGTTCATAAGTTCATAACTGTTCGTTCAACTATGAAACACAATTCATTTAATTTTTTTCCACATTTTCATTTCATAACAAATGAACAAAGGTGTCCAAGCCCGCGATCATGTACTGTTTACATCATTCATAAATTCGCGGTTGTGTTATACCAACGAAAGGCCCGGAAAAATTTCTCCTCTTATAGTTAATTGAAAGCAAATCTTGCAAAATAAATGATTTTCATCAAAATCACAATTGTATTGAATTTCATAGAAGAAGTGGAAACACTTCAAGTTAATGGACTTCACACATTGTTGCAATGTCCGGACGGCGTACAATTCCAATATAATCCTGCGAACTTTAAGATCAATTGAGTAACTATTTGAGATGAACGTCTCCTATATTGTGGCAGGCCACTGTGACATCAAAAATTTGATGGAAGAGAAATATGGTTTTGTCTATCTCCATTCCTTTCTCTCTCTCTCTCTCTCTCTTTCTCTCCCACTATCTTTCTCTACCTCTTTATATAATATATATATACCCTCCGTTATGCCGATTGATTCAGAAAGTGATTCCAAGCTTGTCTGTGCGTCCGTCCGTTTCATTTCCACTCTACAGGTCGAAATTTTTGACATATTTTAATGGAATTTGGAACTGCGAACATTGTTTGACCCCAAGGACGAACACAATTCAAAATGGCTTATGGTCTTATATAACGCCAGGTCTCTTATAACGCGTAGGGTATTTAAAGATACGCTGTATTATATTCATTGATGCATATAGCGAAATATGAAAACAAACCCATTTAATTAAGGATGTATTGTGTCCGAAGTAATTTTCATCATATAATTACGTATACACGCATGTGTGTCATCATTAACTGACCTTGTTGAGAAACATTTATTACCGTATTCTCAAAAGCTAAGCTTACACTCTTTTTCTTATACAATACAATACAATACAATACAATGAATGCACGATTATGCCTGCTTGCATGTGCCTGGCTTTGTATTTTCAAGTCGTTAAAGTTTCGTTTTGCTCTCTTTCGGTTGAAAAAACAAAAAAAAAAAAACACTTATGTCAGTTGATTGTATAGTGAAGCAGACGGCTATTTAAGATTTTAGTACGCACTTTGTTTACTTAATTTAACGGTATAAACCGATTGGTTAATCTGTTATGTAACATATTTTAAAGTGTTTCGCTTTAATGTTCAAAATGAATATTAGTTATATGTGCCAATGCCATGACATCAATTATTGTCAAATGGTCATTTAGTTCATGGCTTCTTCGAAATTTCATATATTAAGATTAAGAAACAGAAAGTGTATGTGCGTCTGTATGTGTTAATATTACTGAAATGATACTTTTCTAACTAATTAACATTTAAAAGGGGGAAGCGAAAATAGTTTGCGTTGTATTGACGCGATTTCATTGTCTTCGTTATTTTATTGCTAATAAATCTATTTCTTTAGATTTCTGCTTCGTTTTTCTATACCCATCCAATGCCATTGTATTATATAATATTAGAATAAATATTCTTTAGAATGCGAATAGATTTCCAGTTCAATTTTCTATATGCATCAAATGTCATCATTATATTATATACATACATATATATATATTCTTAGTTAAGTGAATTGCGGAATTGTGCTACACATCCGCATGTCAATTAACATCACGTTTTGAAACTTCATAATCTGAAAATTTTTTTTGAGTTAAATTCTAAAATCATTTAAATCGACCACGAAGCAAAGCTGATTGAAGCTTTCATCAAACTTAAGCGTGCTTTGGGAAGTATGTACAAATGAACTTAGTTAGTAGCTACAAAGCTGCCCAAAACCCTCCAAAAAAGTGGGTTCCGAAATTTATAACATACACTAGATATTAGAACAAGCGATTCGTCTAAGGTTCTCAACTAACAACTCAATGGCAGCCGTGGGTTCAAATCTCAAGTGCAGTAGACATTTCAATAAAGCCGATAGCTTCAGATGATGCTGGTGCGTTGAGACTTTGAATTTATTCCTCTGGCTTAATTAATTTTAACAATGCTAATATTAATATAAGAAAATGATGTACGTGGTAGTTGAGTGTACCTTGCTTCTGAGCTTACAAACACAACTCATATGTCAAGTAGGGTCAAATATTAGAGGTAATCATATCGTATATATTCTTTGCTTGTCTCTTGAAAACTTGAAATTGTTTCTCAGGATATTTTAGGAAAAAGAAGCATCGATTTAAAAAAATGGTATTCAAAGTCTTGTGTATTGCTGGCTGAAACTTTTTCCCATCTTTCCCGTAGCTTTCGAAAGGACGCGCTTTTGGATATCATCTTAAAACCGAAATACAGATCAGTTTTAATCATAAGGAACAAGGTCTGCTAACTATATCGAGGAGGGTAGCGCACATTCACATAGTTCGGTGCAATGATAATTTTCTGGGTCGGACTTAGCAATGCATACCCAAACTTTGCCACTCTCAAGAATCCCTTTCTATAAAGTATTTTTGGCCTCTTTAATAACCTTGTTAATAAGTTCATATGGTTTCAGTGCGTTTTGATAGAGCCTTTTTGTTATCATTTTTTGTAGAAGCAGCTTGGAACACATTGTCGTCAACCTTCTCAAAATATGCTGCCCTGAATATTCCGCTACACTATCAATATTCACAGTTCATTTTGTCTACATCACGTCTACTTTCCATCGCCATCACAATTCAAGGACAATTTCCTTTGAATGAAACAGAAGAATTAACGCTTTCTGCAAGATCCCGTTTTTTATGTGATACAAGACTCGTCCAGAGAGAAGGACATTGTTTGCACTTTATCCGAATTCCTTTTTTTAACCCTTGGCATTAATATTTGCGGGAATGCCAAATGAAAAGAGAGATGGATGCACCCTCCCTCTGGTGAGAATGGAACCCATTTAAAATCTCTAGCTTTCTTTGCGTCAAGCATCCGGCAAGCGCTTTTCCCGCGATTTGGACCGGCCAGAAGCACCACGAAATTTCCACAATAAGGCTGGAGCAGAATAATGCTACGCGTAATGCTAAAGACCGAAATGCGAAAAAGAAGAGAAGAGAAGAAAACAAAAAAAGCTCTCCTATCGGATTTCGTAGGTCCCAAACGACCGTCCAGACAATGCCGTGAAGTAGAAAATTTGCAAACGAAGGCATAGGCATATAGCATCCCAAGTAAGCAGTTTGATATCTATTTCTACGTCTTCCCTGCAAGAGCGGGAACCAGCACCCATGTAACTATATAATCAGACCCCAGCCGAGTCCCCACAATATCCATGAATCCAAGGCGCTGTGACAAGTGCCCTACACTGAAGGCACGGGGTTCCAGTGAGCAACTAACTTTTCTCAACAAATCCTGACTTATGAAAATGAAGCCGCAACAACGTTATTAACGAAGAAGTAAAATTGGATTTTCAAGAAAGTAATCGCGTTACTCTATTTAGCTAATTAATTAAGTTAAGACCTATTATGCTTTGTTTTTTTTTAATTTTATAATACTTTTTATATACCTTTTTATGTACCTTTCTGAGTAATAGGTAAAATGTAAGATAATCAGAATTAATTACAGCTTACTTTGAATTGCAAAGGATTTCTTTTGCGGTGACTATCTGATGCCATAAACGAAAAAGTAAAGTTAAATAAGATGAAATTTCCTAATCTTGTAATAATAATGTGAAATTTAAGCATTTTACAGAATGCTGTTGTATAGATATTATTATTGTGCACATTTACTTTAAGACTAGTCAAGGAAAAAGTTATTGTAAATGAATTGTAGTTTAACGAAGAAAACAGAAGAAAAAAAAAAAAAATAAAGGCACAGTCATGGATTTGTGTATACAAAAAGTGCTACAAACGTAGGACGTATGCAATAAGAAAGGCAAAGAGTTAAAAATTTAACTTAAAAAAAAATATAAAAAAAAAAATCAAAAAATAAAAAACAAAAAAAAAATCACTTTCACTGACAGTAGCAAACGTTGTAAGCGCTTGCGTAAAATAGCCACAAAATGCTGCGGCCTAGTCCCATTTAAAAAGTTTAAAGAAATGTTATTACAGTTGCCTCTGTTTGGTCCATTCGATTCGATTCGATACGGATCAAACACACAAACACCAAACTTTTGCACATAA
>CCAG010010028.1:0-67421 GCA_001077435.1 Glossina morsitans morsitans
TGCACATAATATATATATATATATATTATATATATATATATATATATATATGTATGTATGTATACACGCATGTGTGTGAGTGTCAGTTTATATATTATCCATAGTATATATAGAGTAAAATATAAACAGACTTCCAGTTTTTATTTACGTATACACATGAACATAAAATACATTCATATAAATAACGCGTTCGTGTGTGCGTATGTGTGCTGTATGTTTACTTGCATATATGCATATGCAAAATTCAAATTTGAATTTTTATTGCAAGCATAGCATAGCATAGCGTAGCATAGCATAGCATAGCAATGCAAACAATTATTTATTTTTGTCCCATCGCTTTGCATTATATTGTTATGCACTTTATAGATAGCAATCAATTACATTAATTATTGTTCACTGATTTCCACAAGCGCACCAAAAAAGGGAAAACTCTTTCGTATTTGTTTTGTTAAACATTTTCATTTTTCTTTTGCATTTCAACCATATTTTCAAACACATCATTCAAGCACACAGTCACTTACACTTTTTTTTTCTTCTTCTTCTTCTTCTTTTTTTTTTACATTAGTAAAATTTCATTATAAATGATGAATTGAATTGTCATACATTAGGAAACCGTATTAAAGGTTTTTTTTTTAAAAAGATCAAAAATCCCGAAAGAAAACACAAACTATGCTCTAATGATCGATAATAAATAAAATAAATACTTTAATAAAAGACAGAGAAACTAATAATGAAAATGATAATAATAATGATAATAGCAATAATAATAATAATAATAATAAAGTCGCGTTGATGATGATATGCGTTTAGAGAGTAAAACACGACCTTCTTGAGTTAAGTCTCAAAGAAGTCTGAATGCGCATGAGTAGCGTGTTGTTTGTTGGAGCGCCGTTAACCAGCTGGTTTGTTTCTTTTTTTTTTCTTTTTTTCCTAAATAAAAATCCAAAGCTGCTGCATAGCAGCCAACTGTTTGCCAATGCCGTGCGGTTTTGCAACAGAAAGCTCTCTGTATTTCATTTTCCTTTTTCGTTGTCGTTGTTGTTGATCGATCTATAGCAGCAGCAGCAACAGCAACAGCAACAGCAGCAGGCGGCTGCTATATTTTATGTTTAGGTTTTTGACTCTAAGCAATAAGAGAGAATATAAACGGGAAGCTCTGTAGATTGTTGGGGGTTTTATTAAAATTTAACTCATACACGTTTACATACTCGTAAATAATGCAACAAATCAACCGAAAAATTATTTAAAAACAAAAAAGAAAAAAAAAACACAAAACTTTATAGTAAACCAAATCGAAAACTATACTTGTATAGCATCGTCATCATCCTAATCAGGTAATAGTGACAGCAATACTTATGGCCATAGCATAGGGGAGGTTTCATTATACCTGAACTATTTTTATTTAATTACATTTATGTACACAATCAATGCACACACTTCCTTCAAGTATCGTTTATTATTATTTATTTTCTTTTTTCGAATAATCAAGAAGAAGAAGAAGAAGAAGACTGGTTAGAAGAAGTCATAAACAATACGTTTTGTCCTACAAAATGGACAAATGCAGGTGTGTAAGTGCAATGTCAATTTTGATGTCAGGTGTGCTCATTGGTTGCATGCTTCGTTGCTATGATGTGTCAGCCGATTGCTTAATCTTTCTTTAAAAACCGTTACTACAGTAATAACGTCTTTATGGTCATAACTTGTAAAATCGATTATTGTTGTAACAATATTTCAAATATCTAACCTAAAGGCTATCTAAACTAAAATGGATTTCCGTTTATTGGGGGATGGGCGGATTTTTATTTTCAAAATCTGCAAGATCAAAGATAAGATTTGTATGTGTGTGAAAATAAAGCTTAACAGTGCACTCCTCTTGTATATAATTATATTACATCGTCCAAGAACACTCTCGTTAATCTTATGAAATGCATAGGCGTCTACTTAGAATGCCTCATACAGCGCTCGACTATTGTGCCAGTTAACATGTTTGCCTATTTTCATCGCCTTCTTGAAACCACGCATCAAAAGGTGTAGAAATTCTAACTTTCTCAGGAAGTAATAGCAGCTCTTCCGGCCTACCGCCGCCCGTTAACAAGTAACTGCGTCTCAGCGAAGCCTTAGGCACAAAGAATGGAAAATGTTGTTAGGTGTAACCGAATTTCATAGATTTTTTCGGATCTGCGGTTTAACCAAAAATCACCAGTGCCGTCACTGTCAAAATTTCGGTTTTCTATAATCCCAAGCAGTTATATATATGCTTTTTTTAATTTGTCGAATGATTTAGGGGATGATGCCTATGCGTATAATACAGCAATGGTCAGAAAGAAGTGAGGAAAGAGGAGTAGATAGAAAGTGGCCGTGTGGCACGGTGATACTTAAAAAGAAGCGGGGAAGGAGAGAAAGGGATAGGCATGTAGCCACAGTCGAGTAGGTGATATGCCCGATTGGTAAGTGTTATGCCTATAGCGACTGAGCACGCCACGTATAGCTACGGCTACCGCACTGATATTTAAACCCACGAACACAGTTCTCGAATCCGAACAATCTTGTAACAAGCAAGCCGTTTCAAGCGTGTAGATGATGTCGCTTGTTAGACGCAGCTTTTGAAAACCGCGTCCACCCGATCACTTGCAACTGACTACAATGTCTCTTATTCTTTGCAGTTTTGCACTTCTCTCGGCACGGCAATGTTATGAAGACAGTTTGATCATAATGATCACAACGACCATAGCTTTTTTAAAAAATTTTCAAAATATAACTTTGGTTCCGCCATTTTTCAAAAAAATAGCTATCCATTTACTATTCAAAACGCTATTTTTGTTATCTTTTAGAAATAATGTGAATTCCAGGCGGGAATCACAATACGTCGTTTAAAGCTATCCACAACCTAGTCAATTTTTGGGCGTCGTCAGAAGGTGCAAGGGAAAGCGGGACACATCACAACTTTTAGCATATAACGTCCATTTATTATCGCAATTGCATCAATCAGTGTTCGTGCCACTTCTTCGCGACTTTTTTTCATCGGTCGGTTTGAATCAAATCGTAATATATCAGGCTAAGGTGACTACCTCCTTCCGCCCCACAAACAACGCCGTCGGGAATGTTCGGCTTTATTGTCGATGTTTCTGCATCGTGGGTAGTTGAGCTTGGCATATGGTGACACAACCCCAGGTTCATCACAGCATTGCGGCAAGGGTGATAGTCAGATAATAGACAGAAGTAAGTAAACATAAGTAGATAGCAACGTAGAATAGATGTAGTGCATGCGAAAATGTCAGAGGGAACAAACGGAAATGAAGATTTTACACTACAGCTAGAACTGAACAAAGATAATAAAGTTTTCCCGCAAATGATGTCCTTTTGTGGCACAGAAATTCATCTATTCAAAGCTCCAAGGAACGATGATGTGTACGCTTTATTATAATAATTTGCAGCTTAAGACAGTAGTTTCGAATGAAGATGTCACGGTTTTATGTAGCATCCCACAGTCTACTGTTTCTCTCCAGGGCTTTTTAAATAAAGCAAAAAAAAAACGGCCTCTACTTTTTTTAAATTTATTCCATTCCCATCATATTAATCAAGTTTGTTTCTAGTCTTCAAATCATCAATTTTCAACAACGGATCTTCAGAATCTTTACAGATTTAAGGAAGAATCCTTTGAATTGGATCAAATTAATGTCTAGACGGCTTTTCTTTTGAATGTTGCCAATAGCCAGAACTCTCCTAGAGCCAAATCAGGTATGCAGATCGTTTGTGGAACGATGAGGGTCGAATTTTTCATGAAAAATTCCCAACGTTGTTGCAGTTTGAGTAGAAGCGTAGCCTTCATTAAAAAAACCAAAGTTACTTGCCCACAATTCTGGTGAATAACTTTCCACAAGCGATGAACAATGCTTAACAATAAAACTCCGCTTCTTCAGTTTAGTGCAGCAGAAGAAATTCATAATGTGCTAACACAGCAGTCATCGACAAACGCTTATGTCTTACTATAATAGTTTGTATGAGCAGATCATTGTATAATTGCTTCATTAATGTAACATTTCTATCACACATTTTTCATTACAAATCGCTTTGGTAAGTGCAACATTAACGGCATTAAATGGCAACCATTAACAACTTTAATAATATTCTGGCGAATTTCATGCGTTAGCCAAACATTTGCCATTCCAGGCAAATGATAAGTCACAAGAGAAGACAACCGCGTGAGAGAAGAAGTTCAAAGTTTGTTTTGTAACTGATCTGACCAAAAGAAAGATATATATATTAATATATGTGTATACATATACATATACATAATAACTATATACATAAACATATGTATATACATATATACGTAAATACGCTATCACACATAAATGTGATAAACTCGAGCGATTTTCGAAACCTTAGGTCTTGGGACAATATACGAATAAGATAAAACAATAATATATTCTCCAGGCTAATAAGCGATTTCTTAGTAACAATAGTTAATGCTATTTTCCCAAGGTTAATAAACGTGTTCTCAATTTTGACGTGCAAAGATTGATTGCATTTTAGATAAACCATTGTTTACATTTCTAGTAAATTTGTCTTTTAGAAAGTTTATAAATTTCCGAACATCACTTCAGCGTAAGATATATATATATATATATATATATATATATACATATATATATATATATGTTAATTAATGACATTAATCTCTCTCTGCATGTTTTCTGCTTTTTCTTGTAAATTGCTTTGCATTAATTTAATAATGGATTAAAATTATTAAACGCAACAAGCATCGCACCCAATTTCGACAAAAATATCAATGTCACTGTATTTTTCCCTCTTTTACACCGCCGCCCACTCTTCACGCGCCTCTGTTGCTATAAAATTGTAACGATTGAACTCAATCGTCAGTTAACAACTACTATACACTATGTATTCTCTTCTCATATACATATATATATATATATACGGAGAGGGAGGAGAATATCAATCCAACAATAAACATTTCAACAAACGTACTCAACACGCTTGCATGTTTGTACAAATGTTGTTATCATCACTTTCACTTTAACGTGATATAACAGACGAAATACCACATAATCATATACAAAACAAAAAAAAAAAAAACAAAAAAAAAATCGGTACATATGCATATGTGCACAACTTAGGATTTAAGCTTGCAACGCTTCATTTTCTTTACGTAGAAATACGAGACATATGGTTAACACAACGTGAGATTGTGACTTCGTTCGCCATCATATTGCTTACAGACGCCGTCTATATGCGAAAATATCCGGTCAATTCGTGATGATAGTTGATGCGTTTTTATGTAAATAGATATCAGCTTAATGGAGTAGACACTAAATGAATCGGAGTCGAGTCGGAGTTGCTTTTTTTTCTTTTCTTTTCCAACCAGCGTCGACGACAACAACACGATCAAAGAGATAAGATTATCATTAATGTTCAATGTATGGTCGAATGTGTTCAATTGAGATATTATTCTTTTATTTATTTAATAATTTAAACGTGCATAATACTTTTAAAATACAGTTAATGAGTTGTCAGAGAGCTAACGAATGTAAACGAATGCAAGTGAATGTAAATGCAATGCATATATATTCTCGTATAACGATCTCCTTTATGCTTTTATGCTTTTCAATGAAAGCGTTATTACACAGTATACATTCACATATTTGTACAAATATATGTATATATATCGATATATATGTGTATTATCATGTGTGCACTTATGTGTTCTTTCTACTTTTAGAACAAGTAAAAAAAAAGTTATATTCGCTATAAAACGCATCTTAGATATCCACCACTTTAAGCTATTGTAAGAAGGTAACAAAAAGTTGTCTATTAATTCTGGGCCTATCATTAGGTCGATCCGGACTACTTTCAAACACCTTAATAGACATAGTTGGAAAATTTCAAAATGAAAAGCTGCTCTAGCCCCAAATTGTTGATAGAAGAATGTACAAAAAATATTCTTTGCCGGCTTTTCAAACCGTCCTTGTAAGTATTTCTATATATATTTGTATTTACTCAAATTATAATTTACTGGCATAAAAATGTGCCAAGCTTCGATTTTCTATCTATCAGATGGACGGACGGAGATGGTTATACATATACGGATTTGGAATTTTATTCTAATAAAAAATGTATGCTTATACATATGTATACAAGCTTTGAACGATACATATATATAATCATTATATGCATGTTCATATATATACATATGTAAACACACTCTACAAATTCATTCCCCGAAAAATTGCACCTGCTCTACAAGCAAATGATGGCCATCCACACCTTTTTAATAAACAAGTATTGTGTATACGTTAGGGCTTCGTATTATTTTGTCACTCCTCTCTAAATACAGAATCACTAAGAAGCCAATCCGGACATCAGATGCCGAAGAGCAACGAGCCATACCATTACGCTTCTGTGGTGAGTATAAACGTATTTTAGGACCGAATGTCTCGTTTTCTATACCAAGAAAGCATTATGAATGAATTGCTAGAATTTTTTTTTTTTTATTATAGTATCCACTTTCTTGCAATGGCCGAATTAGCACGTGATGATGGATTGATTGTCGCTTCGGTTTTTGGAGTCTCTCGTAGTAACTTGGAAATCTGTAACGGTGCGTTCGAAGGAGTTGAGAGAATCTTGGGCGGTATAGGCGGCTTATAAGTGTTCTGTAGACTTGATAAATATGATGGAATCTGTTGTGCTGGATCCATACGTCTGTCAGTATCGTCACTATATATTGCCGAATCACGAAAGTCATTTTCGAGAGTAGCCTCAACGCAATGCTCGTATTCAAAATTTTGCGAAGAATCGGCAAATTTACTGTTCAAACGTTTTTGCTCACATACGCTATCATTGGACGAAGTTAATGAAAATACTGAATCCCGTTGCAACGTAGTGGTTGTATCTGATTTTGTTATTATGAATAAGGATCGAGGATCCGCATAGTCTAGATGTGCGATGCGTTCTCCTACTGCCTCGCTGCCTTGTAAGTGAAGTATTGAGCGATTCTGCCCTTTAGGAAAGGATTCTTCAGTAATCGAAGTTGATGTTGAACTTCTTAATAAATTTCGGACGCGGTTTTTTGACGCTTGTACGCTTTGCGCAGGCTTTGTTGTTACGGCTACCACAGTAGAATTATTTTTTGCAGCCCGCGTTTTAAGAAAGCTATCACATTTCTCAGTTAATATGTTATCAGTTGAATTTTTTTCTTTGGAACTTCCTTGAGTATCTCGGCCAATAATTTTCTCAATGTTATTTACTTTACTATGACCTTCATACCTACACGCATCATCGTTCGGGTAGATAAGTGTTACGTAATCTGAATCCGAACTAGCTGCAGGTTCGACAGTTTTTTCTCGCCCTTTAGGGCATTGCACAGATTTCGACCGGGAAAATACAGGTGAGAATTTATACGGGACGTGTACATTTCGTCGCAAGGTTTCATAAATTGGTTCGCTTTCGTAAGATGATGGTTCCCTTTTAAATTCATTTTCAATTTCTAATGGTGGCGGGGATTTTGAAGGCGGTCTAGGCGGTAAATCACTAATAATCGATTCATTCACTTTCTCTGCAGGGGTTTTCGACGAGTTGCAATTTTTCTCCGTGGATCGTTTTTTCTGTAATTTGCAACAAAAACGATTGAATTCTTTGCTATCCCTTAAGAGATCTAAAACAATCTGAGCGTCTTGTTTAACCTTTTCCGCAGATATTCGTGCATTTGATTTGTGGTTCGCATCGGCGAGTCCTTCATAACTGTCACTTACATTTGAAAGCATTAAATTGACATATTTTTCCGATTTTATATCACTATCAAGTTGACTGGGATTCGATATGTTCTCCGACGATTCAGTTATCTTCAGGACTGTTGTGCTTGCGTCTTCGAATTCGCTTAATGTCATATAAAATGTCGATGTTTCCTTTTTGTTGTTGCAACGTTGTTTTTTCAACGATGTTATTCTCTTCGGAAAAGTTTTGTGACTGTAAGATTTAGTTTCTTCAAATTTCAAAACGGAACTTTTGGATGGACTTTCCTCGGCTAAAGCAGTTGCGTTTTGTTTGCGGGTGCTTACGCTCATACGTGGTACCGATTTACTGCGCTCCTTGAGCGGTTTGCTGCCAAGTGCTAACATTCGTTTGAATTGCCTCGAAGATCCGAAATGTCTGCAGGATTCTTCATTACGTTGCTTGCACTGTTTACACTCTTCACCGGAATTTTGAATCTCTTCCTCTATGCCTGTGTCTATGTCTAACAAACGTTTATCGTTAATGCTATCTGAACTTTTCGATATGGGCTTCAAAACGGTCTCGGAATCGGTATAACCAACATCGTTAAGATTATGAAACGTATTGGGACTTGATATGGTTTTCCTTTTTATTTTCGACCGATTGCGCATTTCGCTACGTCGGTATTGATTTCGCCTCTCCAGATAAGTGGGTGTTGATGTGGAAGTAAGACTCCATTTCCATGAATGTTTGTCTGCAGAATGATCTAAAAATCAGGAATGAGAAATAATTGATATTGAGATTTAAGTCAACAGCCGAAAGCGTATTAGTCGTTTACTTGGGAAAATGGATGAAAATGCATAGATTTAATTAGATACCTTCTTCGTCGCCCAATTGATAAACTAATTCCTTAGCTCTCGGTGGAATATTATCAAACTTTTCAAGTATGACACTTTTTATATGTTGAGTCCATAATCGTTTCTGATCGCGGCTTTTAGCTGTTAATTTGATTTGGTTGCGAGGCTCATCATATGGAATTATGTAAAAGCTAGTTTGTTCGCCAGCCAAATGTTCGCTCAACATAAGATTGTTTTGCTATAAAAAAACCAAAAAAAAAAAACGTTGATGTTGAAATTTTTGTATAAAATTATTAAATGTTTGTACTCACATGTATATAACTTTTGAATTGTAAACGATTATCTTCTTTGGCTTTGGCTATAATTAACATCGAGGAGAATAATAAAACTTTCCGAGGCTTATTGCTTTCCATTAGCACACCTTCTAATCGCAATTCCCCTAAAACCGTAAGTTCTGGCATTCGAAATGCAAACGAAACGTACAGAAACACAAAGAAAAAAGTAAATTCACATAAAACGTACCTGGACCTAACCAACCATCTAAGATGCCAGATAGCTCTTTAACTCTCGTTTGTTGTTCCAGTTTCCTTTTCACTTGATCAATATTCCGCGCCACTTGTCTCATAATTTCATAAGCCTGCATTACCTCTTTGATGTCGCAGTGTTTCCTTAAATTCTGTAAATAACAGCGTTAACGTAAGTTAGTTAGTTTCGAAGGCTAAGTGCTTTTCATGCCCATCACGAACGGATGAGGGGTATATTCATTTTGTTAAAACGTTTGCAAAGCCGAGAAGGAGCTTCAGGTACCTCACAAAACATATATGCGCTTGATCAACGTCAAATTCGAAATTGATTTTAGCGTGTCCGTCCGTCTGTCTGTGTAATGTCTATTCTAAATATTCTCCTGACTACAAAAACAAAGTTGTCAACTTCAAGTTTGCAAAAACATTGGAAATTCTTTCACGCAACGTGGTATTGAAAATGGGCCAAATCGGTCTAACAACACACACACAGTAACCCACATAAACTGGCAATTTCTCTTTTTTTTTTAAAGGAATAAAAAATTGGTTTTTCACTCGTTAGTCACTATACTACAGCAGACCAATGTAACAAAAATTTTAACGATATTCCATGGGCGATGCTGTAGTATCTACATGAAAATGGAAAAAGTAACCACGCCTAACTAGTATTATAGTATATCAAAATTTCAATATCTTTATAACGGGCAGAAGCAAGTTTCAAACAGTTTCTAATTCAGAATGCACGTAAGCATGTCCGCCTATTCGTCCGTCCATCTATCCGTCTATTAGATCATCCATCTGTCCGTGTACCTAATTGTGTTGTTTCTGCGGTACACATTTTTGCGTCTACAAATTAACAACAGAATTTGAAAATAGCCAAACCCGCTTAAAGGGCACGCTTTCAACGCCCACTCGCCTATACAAGCAAAACTGAGCCCAACTTTGCTTTCCGTGTCCTTTGCTCGTTGCTCATTAACTACAACAGATACATGACAGAAAATTTCCCCAAAATTATTCTACAAGAATAGAAAAAAATCACCCACGCCCACCCAATATTATAGAATATGCAAATTTATATTTTTTTTATTTTTTTTCAATCTCTTATACGAGAGCAACAATGGACCGCAATCTTCTTACTTCTTTATAATAATACTTACATCCAAAAGTAGGTGATATTTTAAAATCCTTTGCACCGGTTTTAATAAATATGATCCTAAGGGCAGTGTATGTTGCAATAATTTTTGTGTGGACGTTAATAGAGCATTGGTATGGGTTGCTTGCAGCAATTTTGTTAACAATTGAATGGCATCAGGATAACTGGTACTGAAATTAAATTATTTAATATTTTTTGTTACAACTTCACAGTTACACAGTTATCGGTTATTATAATTACCAATAGGTGGTGTAGACCTCGAAACGATTTTTCATTTCAATAAAACATGCGGAAATTTTCACTGGATCGAGACCTGAATCAATCAGTTTCTTAAGTAAGGCAACATTAAATTCGTAAATCTCTTCAATATTGGAGAATAAAACCTTCAACTCATCGTAGCGCAAGCACGCTCTTTCTTTCCAATCAAAAAGGTACCTGAAAAAGTAAATAAAATAGTTAAGCAATTCGTATGAGAACGTAATAAAAAGAGAGCAGACCCTTGGATAACTTCGCCGAGATCGTTAACATAACTTCTTTCCGAGTCGACAATTTCCAAGCAAGCCCGTTCAAAAACAGTCATTCCCGTCGGAACTTCCATTAGCTCATTTTCGCTTTGATCAGCTAGGCTTTCGACGCTCGCGAGATAGGATGTGCTATGTTTACATCCGAGATGATCGAGACCAGATCCCGAACTGGAACTCGATGATGTCGAACATATTGATAAAGATGATAAAGGTCTATGCTTAAGTCTTGCTAAATCTGGTAAGATTAAATTGCACATTTTTTGCGCTTCCTTAGGGGAAAATTTTAATTTTTGACTTTCCCCGGTCGTTTGAAGCGCATTTTTAGCATTTTGCTGAGTTACACTTTCCTGTCGCTCCGAATCTGCCCGCCAATATTCTCTTTCAATATCACCAGATGGTGTCAAAGTCGATAAACTTCGTACCAAAGGAGAGCATTTTATTTGCTCTTTCGCACAAGACTTTTCGAATCCTTCGCTCAGTAAGGTTTGCGTAGAGGTTTTAACCAATTCGAAACATGTCAGACTTTTCGTTTCTTGTGAAGCTAATTCGAAGTTGATGTCTTCAAGCAAACTATTTCCCGGCACGATATACTTGACGGGAATTTGTGAGGTTTCTTTTGCCGAAAATGGACTCTTTTTGGAAATTGGTTTCGCGTTGTCGGCAGAAATTTTTTCAATACATTTTGGCGAAATAGTTAGCGATGTTTTCCTTAGGTTTTCTGTACCATCACTATTACAATCCTGGCTGAAGGTCTCTACAATATCACTCCCAGCTAGGGTAAGTTTGCCTGTAATCTTCGAAAGCGGAATATGAGAAAGTTTAACCTTGTTGCTAATGTTGCATACGGGTATCTTTCGTAACGAACGATTTGGGAGGGGACTTTTTGGTGGATTATTCAGAGCTACAATGTCGACAGCGTCAACCGGTTCAATATCGGAATGTGTTATAATACGTTGAACATTTGGCGATAATACTCTTATATTGCTGCGATGTCTATTCGGTGTATTGCGGCCACTGATCGCGGTTAACGATTCGCTTGAATCTGATAAACTATTGTTTGTAATTTCACAAATAGCACTTTTAACTGCATTTCCGTCTAAACTCGTACTAAACTGCGTAGGCATGCAACTAGCAATTTCGTTGACATTTTCATCATTTTGTTTGAACAAATCACTTAGAAGTTTATCGTCACTTGTCACGTTTGAATTTGTTATAATTTTTTTTATGGCATCTGATCGGGAAGCAAGTGAAACCTCATCACTATTATCCGATATACAAGGATTGCTTTCCGAGCTTCTGCCATCGAGTTCAGTTGTTAAAGTGTCGTAAATACCCAAAACTGACGGTGCCAACTCAGTAGAACTTCCTACAAAATGCAATGAAAAAAACAAAAAACGAAAATTTTGTTAAATATTTTTTTTTTCACTTTTTTTCAAAATCTACATAAGAGAAATACTAAAAAGTCTTATTTGGCAAATGGTCGCAATTTAAGCAAAAAGTGTGTTGTTTTAATAGATTTAACTAAAGGTGACTGACTGAGCTGATACTTAAAGCTTTTCTGTACAAAGTGAAAATTACTGAGAACCTGTAGGCGCGTCTTTTCTATGTTGTTTGTCTGCTTGTTTACCTAAATACATAAAATGTTATTTAAATATTTGCGCATAAATCATTACATACATACACATGTGCATATGTTTACACAATTTATCAACGAACGAACCCTACTTTGAATTTCTTTCATTCATATCCTTTCATTCACGTCCTGCTGCATATCTATGTTATTAATACAAATGCAATCACATACGTTTATATATATAAATTGGTTTCTATTTTCTTGCTTATCTAAGTTTACCCAGAAAGAGAGAAATTTATTTCATTTTAATGCAAACACTTTACCTCTAAACTGAACCTTTCAATGGGATGTTTGCTTTAAAACAGAAAACCATATGCAAGATTTTATATTTCTCTCATGCTTTTTCTCTACACGAGCGTGCGCTTCACCAAAAATGCTAAAAACATGCGAACATCAAGCTACTGGAACACAGGCTGTCAGAGACATCTACGTAATCTTATCATAATTCTATGCGAAAGAGCCGAGAGATGTCGTTGACCAATGGGGCGTGAAAACCCTCTCGCGCCAATATTTTTGAAAAATATCCACTATTCGAAATAGATTGAATAGGAATGGCATGAAAGACGTAGAAGCTATTAAGTTTGTACGAATGTATACAACACCCAGAAAGGCTTGAAATAAACCAACCTTTTAATGTATTCAGAAAGTATTTCTGATTCAATCTAAACTTGTCTGTCCGTCATTCAACTTGCAGAGTGGAATTTTTGAGCCATTTTGAATTTTTTTTTTTGATGAATTTTAGCCCAAGGGAAAACGCTATTGAAAACAGTTCGCATCGGACCACCTTTTCGATCAATTCGCATGTAACATCTTATTATATCCTACAACATTTGTGATATAATTACATATACAGTTGGGGCGGCTGTATGCAACATCCAAGACGATTTAAGATAGATCGATCTTCTATCATAGCGATCTTGTCTGTCCGTACTTGGTATAGATCCATCTTTTATTATACCGAAAGTCGATCGATTCAGAAAGTGATTCCGCCTTACGTATAGATTATCGATCTCTACTTATCTGTCCGTCCGTCCAAGCACTTAATGATGAACCGTGGCCCAACATAGTCTTCTTACTTGTTTTATTTTGGTGAGAGAGAAACGAAAAGGTTTGTATCAACTGATGATCAATATTGGATTATAGACATTTTGATTTTCGGGATGCTTATCGCTCTTGTGAACTAGTCACAACCAAAGTTGATAGGCGCTCAACGAATGCAGAGGATACAGCATTCGGACAAAGGCCTTAAACACAATGCAGCGCGATTGTGTTTTTAAGCGTAGGAATTAAAGTTGAGTACATTGCAAGTAATGAGAATGAACACGATGAAATTACCTGATTAAAGCAAAAGCATCAATATTGAGTAACCAACTGTTTTGGATGCATTTATGGGTGTTTGTTGATTTTGACGACCATGGAATTCAAAGATTGTCAGCAGAATTTTTTTAAATACATTTTGCATTTTCTTCAAATTTCATGACAGTCCTTCCGGGATGTCTCTACAAGAAACATGACCGTCACCAAAAAATTATTATCACCAATTTTTTTAGTTTTAGATTTTTTCGTTGCATTGCAAAGGGACGAAGCAAACAGAGACAAAATTGAAGACTGGAACATATAAGCGCAACATTTGGCGCCCGTTGATCTCACAATACGCCAGAACTAAAGAAAATTTCAAGACGTTATGGTCTATAATGTCAAAGCTCTACTGAATATAGCCTTAGACTTTGATACAAACATTTACCTGGGTCCCGTCAAATATCGATCACTTGAGTTAAGCTCATAATTTTGTTATAGATCAAGGAAAAAGCTCATGACGTTTTTTCGTTAGAAATCTGACCCGTTTTTTTTTTTATATATATTTCCCTGAATTCCAAACGTGTCATTTTGATTTGTAGCCTCATGGCTTTTTTCTGGGGAAATCGTTGTTGCGTTACATTTTCTATAACTTCCGAGCGAAAAGCCTTTTTTGAAGTCACCCTAAGACCCTCACCGCTTTTAGGGTGAAGCTCTTTGCAGAGTTCGAAATATTAGAGGTAATACCTTTTTACTTGGAATAAATCCTTTTCGCTTTGGCTGCTTGCCAACCCAACACACACTTCGTACCTGTCGTAAATGGCAGACTGAAGAAAGGAAAATGGCGCTACGTCAAGACTTCCAAAACCAATTGGATCTATTAGAGGTGGGCATGCTCTGGCATTGTCGTATCGGATCATGCCTTTTCTATTGATTGATTCCGGACGCTCCATCTCTATAGCAAGCTTTGATCTCATTAGTTTTGTCATTATGCCCTGACAATAGAGCATGCATTTGGCTACTTCCAATCTTAACAAACGCAACGCCTGCGAAGTATTCTCGCCTTAATTTAAGTGATGTTCTAACACATTGCGATTCTTTCAGGCGTTTGGTTTCTTTCGGCTGAGCTAATAAATGCCATAAAATTTCTTTTTTTTCTATCTACGAACCTTACATATAAGCTACGGTACGGCTTGACACCATTAGTGTTACTGAAATTTGACGAAAAATCGCCACGAACTTATTCCCTCACTCAATATTCACACATTTACTTGGGATGGTAGGTGTACAAGATTCATTTCAATGCGAACGTGGCTCTCTTACTTGTTTGAAAGATATTAACTTCCATTAGCTCAACTTGTTTATGTTACGTAAAGTACTTCTTCCGTAGTCGGTTGGTTGTCTCTATGCCTATGGTAGATGTCAAAACGTAAAAAACGCCATGCATGATATACGATTTTCATAAATGTATAAAGTTACCTTTTTCCAATCAAAATGACTGAGAAAACGCTTATAGCATTTTATTGATAATTGAGGATTTGAATTTTTTTTCAATTTTTTCTTATTTTCATTTCTGGCACAATCTTCTAAAAGCTCCATATAACATGGGAATAATGTATATATATATATATATGTAACCAATTATCTGTTAAGCTCAGTGAACAAATTTCATATCCTCACTCGTTATTTAAATGTATGGCATTTCATTATTGAGTATTTCCACAGTCTATGCAATAACTTGAATTTAAATAAAAAACAAAATTGACTGGAGGTGGACAAGTTTTGTGTGCCGTCAAGTGAGATGGTAAAATAGTTTTTTTCTTTTTTTTTTCTTGCAATATTGAAATTCTAACAAGTGGAAATATCCTTTAAAAAAAAGTTGACAATAGCCATATGTACTGTTATGCACTTAGTTTTCATTAAATTTATTTTCATTCCTTTACAAATAATTCGCTTAACCGAAAAGTAAGAAAACGTTTTGATTCCTCATTAACCGTGGAGAGATTAACTGAAAAGTTGAAGCGGACTGACACTGTCCACTCTTCAACATAAAATATCGAATTAGTTCGTTGGCGCATTTCTGGGGTGCAGGAACATCAATTCGACACCTTGGTCGAGAATGCTACGTTTAGATGCTCCGCTAGCAAATTGTTTTTCCCTTTTAAGTACGTCCATTAAATCATTTGTTTTCACATCACAATCTGTTATTCCTTATAGGCGGCTAACTCAAGTCCACCAGGGCAAAGTACTTTGCAGGTTACAGTTTGCGGCACTAGGGCATATTAAGTTTGCGCGAGTGTGTGCAGCACCAAGAATGATCTATGCAATAACTTGAATTTAAATAAAAAACAAAATTGACTGGAGGTGGACAAGTTTTGTGTGCCGTCAAGTGAGATGGTAAAATAGTTTTTTTCTTTTTTTTTTCTTGCAATATTGAAATTCTAACAAGTGGAAATATCCTTTAAAAAAAAGTTGACAATAGCCATATGTACTGTTATGCACTTAGTTTTCATTAAATTTATTTTCATTCCTTTACAAATAATTCGCTTAACCGAAAAGTAAGAAAACGTTTTGATTCCTCATTAACCGTGGAGAGATTAACTGAAAAGTTGAAGCGGACTGACACTGTCCACTCTTCAACATAAAATATCGAATTAGTTCGTTGGCGCATTTCTGGGGTGCAGGAACATCAATTCGACACCTTGGTCGAGAATGCTACGTTTAGATGCTCCGCTAGCAAATTGTTTTTCCCTTTTAAGTACGTCCATTAAATCATTTGTTTTCACATCACAATCTGTTATTCCTTATAGGCGGCTAACTCAAGTCCACCAGGGCAAAGTACTTTGCAGGTTACAGTTTGCGGCACTAGGGCATATTAAGTTTGCGCGAGTGTGTGCAGCACCAAGAATGAGTCGAAAAAGACCTATCTTTTATAATATCGATCGATTCAGAGAGTGATTCTGAAACTTGTCCGTCTGTCTGGTTGGGTTCCTGTCTTATTTTCTTGTGCTCAGCCTCAACACGTCTCAATTTTTGAGATATTTCGATGAAACTTGTTGCAATGAAGTGTTTTGGCTCAAGGACGAATGGTATTAAAAATAGTTCTGATTGGACCGCCTTTCAATCACTTCCTATATAAAGTCGTATTGTGAAAAATCGCTATGTAGATAATTCTACTAAATGGTATGGTGCAGGGTTTTAAAGGTGGACCGCCTTCCGTTATAGTTATTTTCACTTGTCCAGAAGATTATTCTCTTGACTTTATGATACATTTCATGGTATTCTATACGAATGCATGGTAGTCATCCTTGGTATGTAGCATTCATTTCACCACATTTGGCAACGTATGGAGATAAATTGTAAATTGAAAGTGAAATACAGATTTCTTTTAACCAGACTTTCATATGTTCTCAGTGGAATGCTATTCACTGTTAACTTTGGCTTCTTTTCAATAAAATGCAACGAAAATGAAACGAATGATGAAATTTTATACCTTTTTTTATACATTTTGTAGTAAAGCAAGAATTGATATCATTGATGATTACTTGGTATACTTGTGTATCATCCGTATGCTTCTTAAAATTTATAATTATCGGTTGTTAGCACCATTGGTGTTTAATGATAACAGGAGTGACGTCATTCGAGATTAATTCCGAAAAGTACTTCTTGTTAGCACCACATTTATGATCGTCTCGCAAATTGCATATTTTCTTGACAACCATTCGTCGCGTACATATAGGAAACAACAACCAAAGCTATGTCGTCAAGAATGCAAAAAAGGTTCTTAAAAAAATGAAGGCTGCAGTGTTTTGCAATTATTTTCACTGCTACTGGTCTTTTACATCAAACAGAGCACGAGGTATTTTAAATACGGGAAAAGGAAACTTCAACAGCCATCCCGCTTAGAAGACTGGTTATGACTACTTCGTAATGAAAAGAAGAAGAAATAGAAGAGCATTTAAATAATGCTTTTTTCACTATGCTTCTTGCCAGCCCCGACTTCAGATCTTTGGAAAAATAAATTCTTTCGAAATTGCTTGTCCTTTGTCTCTACCAGGACACCAAAATTACATTAAGCGAAATGTTGATTGTTTCTCTTTGGTATCTCCACGCCCAGCTCGACCACAAATTAGACGAAGTAAGTAAGAAAATGACATTCCTGGAAATTTTAACCGTATGTCTATGAGTAATGAACAAAAAACGTGGAAAGCGGAAATGTTCTCAGCCTTGTGGCATAGTGAGGGCGTCCTTTGATGGGTTTGGAGACGATATGTTTATTTTTGCCTATACGAGAATGTTTGCGGTTGGGCAGGCGGACAGATGGACAGAGGAAAAGGCAAACATACTTAGATGCATTCCAATTTCGACACTAGTCAAAAATGCATATACTTTAGGGAGCTTTTTAAGCTTTTCTCTTCTTCTTCTCTTCTTTGCTTTTTGAAGTTTACTGAAAAAATCCATAAATGTTGAGAAGCGTAACACCATTTATAGAACTACGTGTCTTTCGTCTTTAATTGAATCTAAAGTGAAAAAAAAAATGCAGCTGAAGCTACAGAAACGATTTACTTAGCTTGGACTGAAAACGCAGCAATCTACTAAACCTTTAGAGAGTGGTTTGCGAGATTTCACGCAATAAATTTGTATCTTAAAAAGGATGAACTTCGTACACATCCATAGCAAACGCAACCATGAAAGCAAGTCATTTTTAGTTAACGCTGGGAAGTTTCACCCGACCCCACATATTCTCTTGATCTGATCTCTTCCGATTACTACTTATTCAGATCGGTACAGTCATATTTCGATTCGCAGAAGTTGAAGATGTGCGAAAAAGGGTCGAGAACTATTTCGCCTGCGCGAGCAAATCCATAGACTAACCCGACAAACGGTAAAAGACCATGGATAACAGTGTTGCATATTTCAATTATTAAGCTTTGTAATAAGAATTGAATCAAAAAATGTAACGAATTTATTTGTACACCTATTATACATCGCACACCAGCGCAACGTGTTAATAACTCTTTTGCTTGGTTTACTCATTAGTTCTTGCAACAACAACAACAGCAAAAACAAATAAGAACATTATAGTCGGGCTAGGCTTAGTATTAAATACCCTACACAACATTGTCTAACACAGTTCTTACTTTCGCCATAGAACACAAAAATTACATCCTGTTTTTATAGCAACTTACTATTATGTATATATGAACTGTATATAACAAATTAAACCTTTATTCAAATAAAGTCATTTTCCATAAGAACGGTTCTGCTCAAAGGGTTCAAAAATTGAGTTACGTGTTCCGCACAATTAATTTTTATATCACATTACTATTACGGATTAATTTTCATCATAAAATAAAAAGCAAAAGTTTTCGTGAAAATCCTTATAGAGCGTAGAATGCAAAAACTGGCGCGCGTTGTCCAAATTTTGTATACTTCACTTTTTGATATTAAATTACTATTGTGATCTGATTTTCATTATAGATCATTGAAAATTACATCTTTTTGCCGTATAAACATCAGTTTTCGTTATATGAGAGGGCGTTGTAAAAACTGCCCCAGCCAGTCCACAGTTTCCACTCCAAATTAGAAAGCCGAAATATTTGTCGATAAATTTTTTCCTTATAACGACTTCTTTTAATAGGGCGTTGCAAAAGTGGACCCATTCAAGCTAGTTTGAATACCGTCCGTCAGTGCGCCAAATTTCATCAAAGTATCTCAAAAAATGTGACCTTTAGCTTGAACACAAATTTACATGGACAGACAGGCTTAGATTAACTCAAAAAATGACTGAACGAAATGACCGATCGATTCGATCGGTAAAATAAAAGGTGGGTCTAAATTAAGCCCATCTGCGTGTTATATAGCTTTATACAAACTTAATATACTTTGTACCACAAGTGGTGTAGGGTATAAAATATATCGCATCTAAAGAATTTTTAAAAAAACTGAAAGCAATTTTTCTTGGATTCTAGTAGTGGAAACTAGTATTAATATTAGATCGTTGATCATTTTAAGAAGAGAACATCTTCGATTTGTGTTAAGGAGACGATAATTTTGTAGTAATTTGTTTTCATTTCTTGGCGGCTTTTCAGTTTGTACAAAACCTGTTGAAACTGGTAAGTAAAACCCACGAAAAACATATATAATTTAATTATCTACTGCTAATGTGATAAATTTAGAGTAAATCGAATATTTGTTGAGCGCATTCATTGCTGCTAAGAACATGACTTAACATTGTGTAATCATTTTTCATAAATATGCTTATATATATATATATGTCACATATATAAACCAAATTTAAACAAGTTTCTTCTTTTAGGCACACATCAGCTAAGCCGATTGCATATATTATGGAAAATAATTGAATTTCTTCTTTTTTTTTTTTTTCTTATTTTGCACGCATTCCAAACATTAGCATAACTCTTTCACCCGCAAAGTCTATTTAGAATAATATTATAATATGGACGATATAAGTGAGTGTATAAGGTTTTCTTCTCTTACCAAAAAAGTCTTCCCACCGCTCTGAGTCATCAGATTCTGTATCCATATTAACGCTTTTCTATTTCCTTTCAAGTAAATTAACGAAACGACTATACTTGAATAATTAAGTGTTGCTTGATCCACATCCACATCCAGCGTGCACATATATAGCTTATTCCTTATATATCAGCTTATGTGCATTGAGAAAGTTGAGCTTGTATTCTTTGCGGGAGATATACATATACTTGCTTTGGAATGCAAGTCATCGACCACCGTTTATATATATATATATAAATGTGTAAGTATTTAAACCATAAGCGTTTCTATACACCTTGTAAAGGCAAGTAAACACTAGCAATATTTATTTGTATAAGCACTTGAGTTGGTACATGTGATTCTTGTCTTTATTGATCAATTTCTCAATAATTTACGGGATATCTCCCTATTGCGCTCTCTCTCGCTCTCTTTTTTTTTTTTAGGCTTAGGTATAGTTGGCTATATAAACAATAAGAAATATATTTCGCTTAAGGAAGTTTGACGCTTTGTAACGATTTCAAGTCTTGTAAAGCACTTTACAGAAATAATACGTTTTTAATTTCAATAAATCCTTTTTGCTTTGCAATCACCAATTCACCATACATTTGGCACCCGTCGCACCCGTCGTAAATGGCAAACTGAAGAAAGGAAAGTAAGCGAACACAAAAATGCACATACTTTGATAAACAAGTTTACATAAACCAATGTTCTGCCCGTTAAGGCGTCTGAAGTAAAAAACACATGTGCTGAGATCGTTTTGAAAACCGTTTTCAGGGAGAAGACTGAACTGGTGCACTACAGGCGTTATGGCAAAGTGAATATGCACGAACTTATACATACATGTTCTTGGCGTATACGTACATATATAAATGGAATGTATTGTCCACGACCTTATTTCTTATTCTCTCGCAGATACTTTATATCTTATAACAGATGAAACTCTCTCTTATTTGAAAGCTTACGGGCACATGCACGCACATGCATATTGAAAACAAATGTAATTTCAGTGAAGCCTCAGTGGGCCAATACATTTCATTAAACACAGTTATAAATGCATGAAAATATGATTTGCGCTATCTTAAAATTTTCATTGTCTTCCCATGTATGTATAGAAATGTTGCAATTCGAACCAATAGATAGATAGATAGTAAAAAGCTTCGATTCTAGATATACGCTCGCATTGTCAGCGCTCTCCCATTTATTGAGTAGAGATAAAAAATTAAAGATGATTCAACTCATATACATTTGTATGTTTCTTCTTTATATGAATAATATTTTACTTAATTTATTTATTAAAGAAAAGCGAAAATAACTTATTTCTCTTATTTTATTAATTCATTTTTCATAAATTTCCTTTCATGTTTAAATACTGTAGTTTCACTCCATGCGTATTTTTTTTTTTTTTTTTTTTTGCTTTAAAACGATCGCTAGTTTCATGCGCAATACCCACACACTCGTAACACTCACAATTTCTGTTTAAAAAATTATTATTAATCGTAAGATATACTTTTTAAATTGCATCAAAAATGAAAGTAATAATTAAAAAAAAAAAAACAAAAGCTATAACAAAGTTATTTATTTAACACTTTAACTCTCCGACTCCAATTTGCAATAAAACGCCAGAGAAGAAATTTTAACAACTTTCCGATATCTCCGATATCTTACATTGTTTTGCAAGTTATATTTTCATTCATTACCAGCATTTGCACCATTTACCAAAAAAGATGTAGAAAATACATTCAGCAAAGTGGCAGCATTATCTTCTTCTTTTTATTCCCACATAATTACAATCATATGTATAAATTATTGCCATCCTATGAATTTCGCCAGCCGTTTCACTTTGCTGAGAATAAAATTCTATTTTTGAGAGTAAAATATTTTCTCTACCATATATCTTACTTCTATTTTTTTTTTTGTAGACTAAAACTCTTTGCTGAGAATAAAATTCTATTTTTGAGAGTAAAATATTTTCTCTACCATATATCTTACTTCTATTTTTTTTTTTGTAGACTAAAACTAAAGTAGCGTTCAAATTAAGAAAATTAAGATATGCAACAATATTGCTGAAATTCGACACATGATTACGCCTTAAAGCATCTGATCATTTAATCTGAACATATTTGCCGCCTGCCATAATTGCCATATCTACATTTTTTTATTTCAAATCTGAAAAAAAATGATTTTAAAGTTTCTGATTATACCTAGCGTTCGTTTTTCTAATTGCACCGTCTAACTTGACTCAAATTCATTTTGTTTCGCTTATTTCCCAATAATATTTTAGTTAATACAAAACACATCTGTAACTATAATCAACCTCCACACCTGATTCGTAATAAACAAATACCATGCTTTCTTTTATTAATAAAGCGCGAAATTCGTAGCATTTCAAAGCGAAAAACCGTTTTTGTTATATATTTTATATTTCGCAATTTCGAAAGAGAATATTAAACTAAAACCTTTTATTCCTTTTATTTGTTTCTCTTTTGAAAGTAAGTGAAGAAAATTAGTAAATATCTTTCTTACATTTCCAAAGCTTAATTTATTTTATTCTATTTATTATTATACAATTATTATCATTTTTATTATTATTGTTACATTAATTTACTGTTGTATTGCATAATGGTCGCGGGAGTGTGCATAAAAAGAAAACTATTACAAAAAGATCGGTTTTCAAAATTCTTGAGTTTGCAAGATTGATAGAAGAGAAATTATTATAAGCATCTTTTACGAGAAAGACGATTTCAATCCAGCATTGGCCATAGATGCATCCCCAGCACTTTAGTTATGTAAGTCTAGATAAAATTAATAAAGTAAATTTCTTCAATCTGATCACCTTAATTCTCTGCATTTAAATTGTGTAAGTTACTATGTTATTATGTTGCGGCTGCATAAGCAGTGAAAGCAACTAAGTTGTAAACTGAGTTTGCATAGGCAATAAGTATAAATTATTCATTGTATTAATAATGTATTCCTTAGTTGTCTATTATAGTAGACAATAGAATTTTGGAAAATTAATTGTTTCACTATATTCTTATATTTCTATTTTCAATAATATTCATTAGAATTTTGTTAGGAAGACGTGGATTAGCTTACTAGTCAATTATTTATTTTCAAAATGTTTAAAATATGAAATCTTTTAATGCTATAATATTTAGAATATAAACTGCTTTATCTAGTCGAAGCGGAGAATAAAGTTGTGGAAAATGAAATTATATATATATTTTTTATGATATAGTAAGAAATGATTTTATTATAATATTAATTACAAGTTTAATTGTATTAGCAGCCATCATAAAAAGACTTTAAATTCCTTTTCCTTCATTCGATTATTTATTTTATTTATTAATTCCATTTAATCTAGTTTTATTTAATAGATAAATAGGTAATTTTTTATTATTAATTTAATGCGTGAAATTATTAAAAAATTTTCATCTTAAAGTAAAATATTTTATATAAAAAAAAAAAAATATTAATAATAAGAAAATAATTTGTTTACAAAAAAAAAAAATAACAAAAATAGTATTAAAAAAAATGTGAAGAGAAATAATTGTAGTCTCACAAAATTAAAAAACACGTTTTATAAGAATGTGTAGAAGAGTAAATTTTACTTTCAGTAAGTAGATTTACTCTCTTGTAGTTCGTACAAAGTTTGGTGGTTGTCTGCGTTGTCTGCTCAAACATTAACGGCACGACTGACGAGACAAGCTTAAAACCATCTGATCTCGGCACCTATTGCAAAGCAGATTTTTGTATTGCGTAAGAAACTAGAAGAAAATTACAAAATATGGAAAATGTGGATGAATACAATGAACATGATGAACATAGAATCGACTGAGACTGTTGAGAAAGTCTAGAAGCACGAACTCGAACATGTTGGCTTGATTAACTAGAGATGAGAAGTATATTCATTTTGCCAAAATGCTTGCAACTCTCAGAAAAAAATTTCACAACTCGCACAATCTGCATACATCTGCGAACCATTTAAAAGAGTGAAATAAATGTTTATAATTAAATGTTGTATTGTACTCAGTTTATGCTCTGCTATTTCAAATACTTTTATATATATATATATAGCTTTTATAGGTTTAGTGGGAAAGAATATGCATTCAGGGTAAACAAAATTCGGTTGTACCATTGCAAGCAAATAGATTTGATTTATATCAACTCCCTGCTGCTTTGGAGATCTTGCTTATGTTTGCTTAACACTAAGACCCTTTTGTTTTCATTCAAATATATTCGACGGGCGTAATATAAACAAAATGAAGAGAACGGAAAGGTGAAAAATTGTTTATTTCTTTATACTTTCTTAAAAAATGGCATTTTTTCTCTTTCACTCTGTTTTTCACTCTTTAATTCAGACAGGAGGAAACCCAAATGTTGCAATAATGGCAGCATATCACAATGCTGCCAAGTAATCAAATTAAATATAATCGACTGATATGGTATTTTGGAAAAGTGCCAGGGATGATTAGTAAAGTGCGGAGATTCATTTAATGCAAGGCGTAATAATACGTTTTGTCGGCGCATGCCCATAGAAAACTGTGATTTAAAACACAAGGAATTTGATTTAACACGAGTTAAGAAGAGAAAAATTCTTTTTTTACACGAATTGTTTTGTTTTAACACTATTTTCAATATTCTACGAACTTTTCTAACTCATTTTTTAATAAATTTTTTTGGTGAATTTGAAATTGAATTAAGGAATGAAACGGAACGTTAGATTTACGAGTGTAATACTTTATTCACATCTGACTCGTATAGCATCTGTTTCCCTTCATTAATCTCTTGTCTCTCTATTAGCGTCAGAATTTCTTATGATTTAACTTTTTCAACTTTTAATTTTCCGCATCTTTTTTAAAATAAATCTTTTTTTTTTCAAGTACGCAATCGTCAATCCCTCCCCCGCCCTCATTTGAGAGAACAAGCGTTTAAAAACTTAATTTTTTCAGTTTATGATGGTTTGAAAAACGTTTATAATAACACGACATGGACTTTTCACTTTTTTTATTCCAATAATGTACAATGTTTGTTGTTTAATTATTTATTCTTTTTTGAATGTTGAATTGAAGTGGACTAAGAAATTATATTGTTTACGAATATTCAGTGTTTCTTTGCACGTAGGTTTTGTTTATTACTTTTTTTGAGGTAATAAGAGATACAATAGTGAAATAGGAACAATGCATGTATGTGTGATATACATTTATTGTTTACTTAATATAATTTGAAGAACAACGTTTCCGCAACAAAATAATAACAACCATAACAAAAATAAAATCCCCTTTTATTATACCCCATCACCGAAGGTTGAGGAGTACATTCATTTTGTCAAAACGTTTGCAACGCCCAGAAGGAAGCATCAAAAACCCCTCAAAGTGTATGTATTTTTGATCAGCATCATATTCTAAATCGATTTAAGCATGTTCGTCTGTCCGTCTGTCCGTTTGTGTAATGTATGTTGTAAACATTCTCCTGTGTGCAATCGACTTCAAATTTGACAGAAACATTGAAAGTTCTTGCACGCTGGTTGGTACGGAAATGGGTCCAAGGACACTCCCACAGTACCGCGTAAACTGAGGACATCACTGTTTTGCAAACGCAATGAAAAATTGGTTTGTTTCTCATTACTCATAAACTATAGCAAATAAACAAATAAAAGGACACGCCTATAACGCCCACATGTCTCTACGACAAACGCTTTTATTTTGAAAATAGAAGAAATCAACTGCGCTCGGTCCATATTATAGAGCATGCGGATTTTGTTCTTTGTTCTTCTTCTTTTTTGGGGGTTAATGGTGATTCGTATAAAAGATTCAGTCCCGAACGAACTTAAATTTCTTACTTGTTTTTGCTTTATATCGAATTTGTACTCCTCTCTTCTCTGGAATATTCGATCTACTTACAAATCTGTGAAAGAGGTTCAAAATGAGTGATCCATTTTTCTTTCTTTTGAAATTTTTATTAACCTTTCGTCTTCTATTTGGAACGTTGCTAAAAATAAGTTTGAAAAACAAAACAAAAAGCGACGCATGTTTTGCGAGTTAACTGCTACTATTCAATGGTCGGCTCCCGGCTCTGTTCACTGAAAGAAAAGTATTATTTAAGGAAATGGCGCCAATGAGACAATGAGTAATAACAATATACCGTTTACAAGTTCACATTGCTAAGTTAACTAAATGGGACAATATTGTCTATTAGAAAACATCGGCATCGACGATTATGATTTTATATCCTAAATCACTTGTGGTACAAGAGTATATTTGGTTTGTACGGATAAGGAATTTAGATAGACCTTTTATTATATGAATGATTTTCTGAGTCGATTTCGGCTCGTCTGTCCGCCTGTCTCTCATGGCTTGTTGTGTTCATATTTTGATGAAATTTGGTACAGTGACATAGTTTGGCCCTAGCACGAAAACGCTTCTAATCGGATCACCTTTTCGACTACTTCCCATGTAAAGATTTATTTTGAAAGGTCGTTACACAACCAACTATATAAACGTTACATAAATGAGAGAGACCCTGTTACCCTGTTATGGTTCTTTACACAGCGGTTATCATTGGTTGCTAAATCATTGACCCAAAGTTTAAGCGATTTTTCAAATTGTTCCGCAAAACGTTTAATAGCCAACTTACCGTTCGACGTGTGCAAGCAGGAAAACTCCTTATCGGCTGGTAGCGCAAAGTTGCCGAAATCTTATGCGAATTTGGATAACTTGAATAATATTCAAACACTTTTGAAACATCCGTAATGTCACACTATAAACTATAAAAAGGCCAAAAGAAGCTAGTAAAAGTGGTACTATTCTTCTTCTTTTTCTTCTTGTTTAATAATGCACTACCGATTTAATACTCATTTTGTTTGCATCTTTTTGTTAAAATTTTGTCTTTCTCCTTTAGCGACCTTACAACCTGCGACATTGCAAGAATTGAATTTCAATAAACAACCATGTGTGTGTTTTGCCCAACACTGTACAATATATAGAATGTTAAATATTAACTGTCACTCATTAAATATAGAAAATATATATTTTGATTACCATATTATGAATAAATTAACGAAGACTAGACTAATAAACAAATTTTGTTACGCTTAGGTAGTAATGTCACCTTGTGCTTTTTTAATGTTTTTGGTAGCTTAAGTACTCCGTGTAGTATTCGACCATAAATTAAATTAATTTAATTTATTTAAATATTCTATAATGCGTTGCTTAATGCCTGTAATGACTTTTCACAACAGGGCGTTGTAGGGAAATTGCTCTAAAATTTGGTTTAATCCGAACCATGTTCGACATATCTTTGGACCAAATATGTCGGTGCAGCAAATTTCATGAAAATATTTAAAAAATTACGACCTGTTCAGGTTGAACACAAAAATAAAGATGGATAGAAGGAAAGACGGACAGACAAGCTTAGGTCGATCCAGGAAGTGTATCAAATTTTATCAGAAAATTTTAAAAATATCTTTCTGTAGGTTGAATACAAGAATACATAGACAGACATCAGATGGACGGATGGAAAGAAAACCTTAGTGCGATTCACTTAACTATAGTGAGTGTTCAACACTTGCCGATCTGGTCACACCTTCAATATTTCTTTCTCTTTCCTATTATCGTTTTGGCCGTTAACGTGTCACACAAATGATAGACATCCCCCGAGTGATTGGCTACATTGACAAGAAAAAAATGAAAAGGTGATTCTGAATTAGACCGATTTATAATAACTCTTTGCCTTTTCAGAATAACTTTTTGAATCGTTCTAAGCTGGTTTGTCCGTCTGTCTGTCCATCCATCAGATGTCTATCCATGCATAAAAGGTCCTTCTGTATGTTGCATAAGTTGTGCAGGGTACAAAAACAAATTGAAGGCAAAGCCAATTACAACTCTCCTTAAATCTATATGTGAAGATATTTTCCGTTCACATATATAAACAATTAAATGACCAAACGGGAAAAACATTTTCCGTTCAGAACTACTCTTTAGCACTTTCATACTTTCCGGATTGCAGGTAAGGGGCTCCAACGGTTTCAACAGATGCGTAGAACCATAAATCTCTTTAAAAGTCTTCATAAATTTTTTAAATTAAAACAGAACAGAATATATTCAGTAAACATCAGCTTACTCTAGTTCGCGTGACAGCATAATGATAAAAAAAAAAAAAAATGATAAGCATCTAGAATTTCTTTCATTTCCATGTACTTACTGTCCGTACGAATTTCATTTATATAAATACAACTTTCACAGATACGCTTATGCATAAATATTATTTTAATGAGTTAAAGTTGACTATTGTCGTTAAATTGGTTGTGCAATCCTAATACAAAAAACTAGTAAGAATACTATAGTCGAGCAAGGTCGACTATTAGATACACTGCACCACTTTGCCTAATGCAATCATTCATCGGGTGCACAATTTCCACGAAAGCCCTTATATTGGAAGACACTCAACCTCATTTAAAAACAAGCCGAACTTACTTGTCAAAGATTTTACTATATTCCGGTTACTTCAGTCATAACAAACCACAAACGCAAGGTTGACTTTGCCATAGAAGGGTTGAGATTTAAAAAGTATAGCCCTATGTGAACCAAATTCCCTATGGTTAATTCACTGACACAACCAGTGATAAATTTCGTGATAAAATATCAAAAAATGGATATATTTTTCATATAAAGGGTTATTTTTCGTAGAATCCTTATATAAGATGCGATCCAGAAATTCGATAAGAAGTAATTTTAACAAAAAACATTGAAAATTAAGTCTTTCCACCATATAAAGATTCATTTCCCATTGAAATGGTTATATGGTATTAGTCCACCACGGTCGTTCCCTTGGGCCGAAACCATCATCGATATATCAAATTTCATCAAAGTGTATGAAAAATGGTAACGTGTAAAGTGTAACATAAGAAAGCAAGACAGAGAGCAGACAGACGAATAGACGGACAGACAATCTCATGCAGATTCAAAAAATGATTCTGCACCGTTTGTGGTGTAATTGCAGAATGATTTATTCCAAGTCCTTCTGGGTATAACATACGGTCACATAAGCTTAATACACCCATGTACCATAAGTTGTCCGAGGGTATAGAAAAAATAAACTATTTGAACTATGTGAACAAATTAGCGGAGACTGTTGATAAGGTTAAGGTAAACCCACACTCATTTATTTATCATATCATTATTGGTGATACATGAGATATATATATATATATATATTTACTCATTTAAATAATTATGTATTAACTATTCGTACTATGTACTATTATTATTATTATTATTATTATGATTATTATGTGCTTTTATTATGTGTGCCAGTAAGGGAAGAGACTTCCATTGATCTAATTGTTGATTTCTTTAAATTCATTTTTTTATTCTATTTTTGTTCCATTGGTTATAATAAATAATAAAATATTTATTTGTTTATGTAAATAAGAATGTCATAGTTTGACACATAATGTAAATATGTAGATATGTATGTGCATTTAATGTTTATTTATATATTATATTTTATTGCGTAAGCTATATTTAATTGTTATTTCAAGTTTATAATTGAAAATTTACTATCGATCGGGCAAATGTCGTAATACTTTAAAATGCGAGTCGTCGCCTAAATGTCGACTGAATCAAATTCAATATGAAACAACAAAGCATCTGAAGGTATTTGCAAAATGCCTCACAACTATGCACATACGTAAGTGAGTGTGTGAGAATTCAATTGAAAGTAGATTTCTAATAAATTTAATAGCGTCTCTATGTTTTACATTTACAGTGACGTAATTATTTTTGTTGATATATGACAAACAATTGTTGTTGTATCAATAATAAACATGTTAAAAAGCGCGCGCACTTATACACGCAAACATATATATATATATATATATAAATGTATATGTATATAAAGCGATCACAATGTAAAATCAATTAAAACCGTTGTAGATATCGAGATTATATATACATGTGTGTGTGTGTGTGTGTGTGTGTGTCTGTTTGTATATAACACTCTAGCTTATATCATAATACTATGGGCGAAGTGCCTGCTAATGCAATCATAATTTCGACGACAAACAAGTTAACTACAATGCATAGATAATGTTCTAATGTGTACACTCATACATATCTATGCGTAGGCGTGCATACAAGTTGCAATATTCTCTGGACAGAGGTATATTTGTTTTATTGATATGATTGCGGTTGAGTTTGATTCGCATTTACAAGCGGAATAACCGCTCAGTGGCCGGTAGTAACTACAGACGTCTGGCGTTCGGTGTACAAAATAAATACAAGTAAGTAAAGTTGTAATTGCCTTAAAACCACTATCCGAAATCCGAATGTTAGGTTAATCAAAAAGTACTGAGCTGCAACTATTTTAGTACGGTGGTATGAGTAAGGTTGCATGTCCGTTTTCGTGTAGAAGTTCTTGAAATTTCTTAAAGCCCGACCTTTCTAAAAAGGTCCGTGCCAAGTTAATCCTGTATACTGTACCACAATTGTTGTAGGGTATGAAAAGGAAAAAATCTATTAAAAAATTCGAGAGAATAGAATAGTATTTAGGAACTTTTCAAAGAGTCTCGGTAGTCAAAACACATTCACGTTACTTTCTTCTACGAATCTATGCTAAAATGTATTTATTTATATACATGTTTCAAGTCATCAAAAGAGTCTTCAAAAGATTCATTCATCCATTTCAGTCCACGCACGATTGCCATTCATAGATCTCTGCCCCTCTCTTTCAAAGCCTTCATTTCTTAGCATTCGTAGGGATGAAGCCGTGGTACGATGAAATGAGTTTACGATGAAAATTTATGTGGCGTATATCCATAGCTGGTATTTCAGCTTAAAAAAAGCCGGTCAATTTTAACGCATCTATTCGCTGTAAAGTTCAAATTAGCAGCATTACCACACAATTGCACCGCCAGGTCACAAACTGCTTAAAATTGCCATTCATTGTTGTTCAATTACTTCCCTTAAGGTTTCGCGGAATCGGACGCGACAATTTTACTTCTTTGCACATCTAGACAGATGGAAATAAGTCAAAAACGCAAAATAGCTTTTTTTAAAGACTGATGAGCTTTTCAATGCATTACCAGCAACCGATCAACCAGTGTTTTTGAAAATCTTTTAGGTTTCATCTGTCAAATGTCATCGCAATGTCATCGACGGTTGTATGCTAGCATTTCTCAAACACGGCCCTTAATTTAAAATAACATCACTTGTTGAAAGATGCCTACCGGTGCTTAGCCTTTTTCGATCATCTGCCGTGTTATTGTGAAAAGTCACTATATGAACAACTTAGGATGTTATAGGGGTTCATAGTTAGGCCATGGTTTGCCATTGTGGTTTTACTTATTTTAAGACAGCCTATATACTATATATATGACCTATACGTAAAATGTATAAGTGTAATTATGGTAATAATAACAAGAAGAAGAAGTACGCTTTTCTCGACTACAGGGAAGCACCCATCCCCTGTGTAGATCGATAGAGAGTGCTATTGAACCGAGGTAAACATGCAAATGCTTGGCAACCGAGCTTAGCCAACATTTTGATTTATCAACGAAAATCATATTTAAGACAAAGAATTCTGTCGCGGGAACCAGGCAGAATAAATTTAATAGTATTTGAAAAATAGGTTGGAGAATACGATTGACATTTTTACAAAAGATCCTAAATGGGTTAAGTAGGTCGTAATTAAATGTACAAAGGAATACAGAGTTAAGTCGAATTGGAATACCAGAGGGACATAAAGTGAGGTTGACTTAGAATTTCCGGACCTTCTTTCTTAATCTTCGTCCTTAAAAAGGATACGCATAGCTTACTGGACGTTCAGCGTTACAAATGAAAGGAGAAGGGTGTGGATATAAAATTATATGTTTTAGTCTTCTATCCCAATTTTTGTGACCGCGATCGTTTACGTAAGAGATAGGTGGCCGAAAATGGCCAGCGCCTTACGCTACATGTACATCCTTTGTGGGGTCTTTTTACGTATTTCTGGATATTACATAGAAAATAACATATATAGCACAAGCACGTGTTTCCATGGTCAGCATATATTATGTCAAGTATAAAAACTCAACTGTAGTAGTAGATCAGTGGATGACGATATTGACAGTAAGAACAGTGCAGTCGAGCAATGCCGACCGTTAAATACCCTACACTACATTGTCTAACGCAATTCTTATTTTTACTATATATAGAGCACAGAAACTATATCTCGTTTCTATATAAAGACATATTTTTCATGTGCGTATTTATGGGGAAACGGGCCCAAAACGCAACGTAGCGTAGTACAAGTCTAATCCTTATATAGAGGAGGACCCAACAATAAGCATAGATGGCAGAGTTCACTTTTTTGTGTATAAAATTGTGTATGAATTGTTATGGGTCAGTTTCCATCACCGCATCTTAAAACTTCGACTTTTGTGCCCTAGGAAGCGTCAATTGTCGTTAAACTCCTTATTAGGGTACGATCTACAAAATAGGCCGGGGTGGTCCAAATTTAGCACATTTTATATAATACAATTTTCATCATAAAGCATTGAAAATTATACCTTTTGTCGTATGAACTTCAGTTTTCGTTATATGAGAGGGGCTCAAAAATTGCCATAGCCGGTCCAAAGTTTCCATATCAAATAAGAGTGACGAAATATTATTTCACAAAAAAAAGTCGTGATCACCTATATCCAGTGCCGAAATACTATTACTTAACCACTGTTGCTGAAAAATTTTGAAAATTGCATTTTTTTCCATAAATCATATAATAGAGTGTTATATGAGGAGTGATCGAGAAACTGGATCGATCCGAACCATTTTCAATAGCGTTCAATAGCGTATGTCAAAGCACGTCAATGTGCCAAATTTCATTGAAATCTTCTAAAAATTGCGACCTGTACCTTAAACACAAAGTTACGTTGGCAGACGGACAGACAGACTTAGATTGATTCAGAAAATGATTTTCTGCTAATCGATATAAAAATTGGTTATAAATATTTGATGGTTCCTTCGTATAAGTACAAGTAATCAACAAATTTTGGAACATTACCTTACCTAAGACTGATTAATTAGAAAGCATTGAAACAACGTATACGATAACTATAGTATTATCGTGCTTTATCACGTGCGATGGGAAGCATTTGATTCCTTTTGAATCCCAATTACTATAGCGTACGAAGTAAGCAATTACCGTACGATCAAACAAAATGATAAAATAAAACCTAATGTCGATGACGAGAGCTCAACCTTCAAAGAAAGATAGTAAATACTCAAATGTTAATTGGCTAAATAAATATTTATGCAACCAATGCGAGGCAATAAAACAAATAATCATGTCCTACTTTACACAATCCGGCTCATTAATTGCATAAGCCCAACCAGAGACAGATTGCTCCTTGAATTGTTTGATACCGTATTCCGCATTCCAATTAGTCAGCTTGATCAGATATTTTAAATCTTCTTTCTGATCTTTAGACATAAAATTATATATAAAAAAAAAAATAAAACCATTGGAATAAACACTTTAACGTCATTTTTATGGTGTACGTTTTCATTTCGTACTTTTTCGCTTTATTATTAGGGAAATATTTATATAATTATTTTTTGATGTTTTTTTAATTGATAGTTGGATGTGAATGCCCTCTAAAGTTTTACATAAAGTATAATTCATAGGATGAATATAGAGAAAAATACAGTGTTTTCCATTCAAAGCTATATCATCAGAACAGCAAATATATCATAACCGGTTACATCCATTTCATTA
The DNA here is from genome assembly GCA_001077435.1 of Glossina morsitans morsitans. Lineage (NCBI taxonomy): Eukaryota > Metazoa > Arthropoda > Insecta > Diptera > Glossinidae > Glossina > Glossina morsitans. The sequence continues at coordinate 33,981 of CCAG010010028.1, forward strand.
GATTTTGGTGACGCCTGCAATACTTACGAAGCAAAGAATCCTTAAGCTCCATTATTTTTTTGGTATACATGTTTGAAAATATGAAGGCTTACGAGGCGACATTATTGGTAGTATTTGTTCGGGATTTTTTTGTAGAACGTTGCACGGCTGTCTGTTGTTGTAGTTGACTATTGGCTTGAGCTTCAGCTAACAGAGCTACAGTGCGTCTGAGTTCCTGAAGTTCCGCTTGCATTTTATCGAAAACAGGCTTGCTCGGAGCATCTGCAGTAACGGCAGTAGCCAATTTGGATTGGGGTTGTACCGGCAAAGGCATAGTCATTGTCGCTAGCGGGGTTACATTAGGAGGAGACATAGGCGATGCGTTCATTAAACCGGGCAAAGTTGACGAAATTATATTTGATGAAACTATAGATGATGGGATGGCAGGCGTGATCATACTCGATGCAGTGATGGAAGCCAACGGCGGCATATTCTCTGCGCTCGCCACTGCGGTTATTTTTAAATTTGGATGCATTCGTAGCGGTAAGCTTATTGAGGTTGAATTACTATTTAAAGTGGACATTGAACTGCTTACTGGAGCCAAAGGATAATTTGGCGGATTTTGAACATTCATATTACAAAGCGTAGTTAACACAGGTGAATTTGAAGAATGAAGGCGATTTTGCTTCGACAAAGCTGATGAACCTAAGGAACCTTGCATGGGCAAAGTCGAAACATTTTGAGAATTTTGCATTGGCATAGTCGAGGAATGAGTTTGCATAGGCAAAGTTGAGGAATTTAAAATAGTTTGCATCGCCAAAGTTGAAGCATTTAATGTACTTTGCATAGGCAAAGAGGATGGATTTAATGTATTTTGCGTAGGCAAAACCGACGAATTTAATGTACTTTGCATAGGTAAAGTTGAAGAGTTTAATGATCCTCGCATAGGAAAATTTGAAGAAATTAATGAACTTTGCATAGGCAAGCTTGATGCTTTTAAAGTGTTTTGGAGAGGCAAAGTGGATGAATTTAATGCATTTTGTATGGGCGAAATTGAGGAGCTTACAGGATTTTGCGTAGTCGAAGTCGAAGAATGCAAAGTAGTCTGCATGGGTGAGACGCTTACTGTTGATCCGATCGATAGATTTGTAGAAGTCAAAGATTTTGAAACTTTTGGTGTATTCATCAATTTCTTTAATGTTTCCGCGGCACTTTCTCTTTGTATTGCAACCAATTTCTGCATAGTACTTGGATCAGCATTACTAATTTTACTTAAATCTTCTTCGCTAGTATCTACTACCACGTAATTAACTACATGCACATGAGTATTAGGTACAACTCGATAAATAGTTTTAGCGGAATCATCATCATTCGGATTTTTTAAATCTGCGAACTTAGCCGAGCTACCGTGCACTTGAAAAGCAGATGTAAGCCCCTTCACTAATACCGGCTTTTCCACAACAGCTGGAACTGAAAAAACTGGGCAGACCTTCGTTTTGGTAACGGAGAACTTAATTTACTCGCAAAGCAACTGGGATCTTCACACCGGCTTCCTGCAGAGGTAGAAATGGTATGTTTGGTATTTGATACATTTTCATAGCTACTTAAGGATGCCATCATATTTCTCCTATGTTAAAACATTTGTCTCGTTGTTTGTGTTTGTATGAACTTTTTTATAAATACGTGAAAATTGATTTTTTACCGATTTTCTATGCATCAATTAAAAATACATATGTATCGCTTTTTTATGCAAATTAACCGCGAAAATATACTTTATTAGCTCCTCTTTAGTTCTGGCTCAAATATTTTGCTGCCGGCAAACGGTGTTGCCAACATTTGAAAATTTTTTAATTGTTGCATTTTACTAAAATGCCATCAAATACAAAAAATGGAATCAATAAAGAAACTAAACGAAAATCAGTTGTCACACATTTCATTGCCGTTTGATTTCAACAAATACAGGAAAAATTGTTGCGTATTTATTCATTCATTCATTTATTTACAGATGCGATTCAGTTGCATTAAAATAATAGCCTAATAGAGCAGACTCATATAAAAAAATTATTAAGCTAAACATTAGGAGTAACTTTTATAAAGAAATAATTAATGAAACAAAGATCAAATTCATGTATAAATACAATACAAAAAAAAAAAGCGCGTATGCATTTAACATATCCGCACACTGGCAGCGAATATAGATCCAAGCAGTTCCCCGATGCAAACATGAAAAGCTTGGGAGCCAAAAATGGTGAACGTAATTAGTTTAATTTACGAATCATACAAACTTTGAAAGATTGAAAATGAATTTAGGTTTGTCCTATCATGTATGTACTTAAAGAATCCGATATTGAGATAACGTGATAGATAACATTTCGAATTTTTACGGGCACCCTGAACGAACTGAAAAGATCATAATTATATCTACACTAATTAAGTTTTATGAAAATAAAATTTTTGCCAGAACGTTTAGGTACATCGAAGTTAATGTTCCCTAATAAAGTAGGGTAGTTCGTAGCACTAGTTGCTAACTTAGCTAAGAATGCAACACCTAGCATAAAGCCTAGGTTTCTTTAAAAAGAAAAGGCTCAAAGGTGGCAAGAAGATTGGCGGATCCCATCCAATTCCATCCCAAAATTGTAAACAAAAAAATAATATAAAGCCACAAATCTGTTAAAAAAAATAATTGTATTGGATATAAAACTGAATTAAGTTATTAAAAAATTAAAGACAACAATAAACTTTGATTGAAAAACGAACTGGAACGCCTTATTTTTGTTTATAATGTTAAAGAGGTTCGGCACGTTTTAAGACGATTATCAGATTTCTGTAAAGAATCGAATTCATCGTTAATATTTTAACTGAATGTTTGGTGAAGGTAACAAACCAAAACGCCCCTCTTTAAGAAATTATATTGACACACATATAAAAAAATAACATGCCAAACACCTGCGTAAAATTGATTAATTTGTGCGATAAAGATACGGATAAAAATCAAATGTAAGCACTAAAGAAAATAAACAAGTAATTCTATTAATAATATTAAAAAGTGCTAAAAGAATTTTGTAAGGATTTAAAATTATAAAAAATATTCAGACACGTTTCCGTCAAAGCAAATAAAAACCTCACATAAAAAGTGCGCATATTTAGAAAAATTTATTTGTTAAATATATAATTGTCAATATCGCTTTTTGTTCTTATATTTCTGTGTTAATATATCAATTTATTGCGTTTTCTCTTCCCTGTACAAATGTTAACATCTTACCTAAGTTTTATAGAAAGCTGAAAAGTTTGGCAACTCTAGTTGTTTTTATTTTTTCGTTTTGTTTATTATGTTTTAGTTTTTACACTAATAATTCTCATCTTGTTTGTAAATGTTCTCATATAATAAATCTTCTCTTACAATTCGTGCGCGGGGCGTGAAGATTGTGGTTTGTACTTGCTTTAAATGCTTGATGGTTGTCTGCCCAAAACTTAATGTTACGACAAATAAAGGCAACCTTGAAACCGTCTGATCCCAATTTTTTAGTATAAGGCACATGTTGTCGCCTCTATATTTAAAAGATGATGAGATTTAAAACCTTCCGGGTGTTACTAACTAACTTCATATACCCTGTATCATAAGTGATGGTTGGGTAGAAAAAAAGGCTTTAAGAATTTTAAGCAGAGATAATTTATATTTATCCAACAAGTTAGTTTACCTTGTTTGATAACGAAGCAAATTCAATTCTTGAGAATTTTGATTGATTGTGCTTTTATTTTAAGATATCTTAAGGCAGATAGAACTATTATTATTGCCTATTTGCCAAGTTAACTTATGTTATTTGATAACGAAGTTTTTCTCAAGATTGAGAATCTTCTGGTCTTTTATATACATATACGTACTTGTAACAACTAGTGTAATGAATACACCAGAGTGTTACAACAATCTGTATTAAAATTAAAAAAAAGAAGAAAATCGACGTAAAGTAAGAAAATCATATATATACTATTATTATTATGTATTACACCCACTAAAATATATATACAATACGAAAAGTTAAGATCCCTCTTATTAAAAACTGTGCATATGGGTTGAGGGTCAAAAAATATATGTCTTAGGACAAAAACTAATATTAAATAACAATTCAAGATTTTTGGACTTTTTGACTTTGACAATCTTTCCGATGCTAAGTAATCTGGGCAGAAAAGGGCCCATTTTTTTTGCTTTTGAAAACAAAGGAGTGTGTGTTCTTCTTTTAGTACAGGCGTGTCCTTCGATCTACTTGTGCTATTTTCAATATAAATTTGCCGAGAAGAATTTCCAATATTTTTTTGCCAGGCTTGAAATAAATCCAGGAAAATGTTTGCCATACACGAAAGGAATGTTGGATATGCGTAGATTGACTCAGTGTTTGATACCTATGAAGAAAAATACATGTGTATTTTATAACGTCTGTCAAGTCAGGTTTTCCGTATTGGGAAAGAATTGATAAAAGGAATGTACTTTCAATCGTACGCTATAGTAATTAGGATTCAAAAGGAACCAAATGCTTTCCATCGGACGTGATAAAGCACGATAATCCTAGAGATACCGTATACGCTGTTTCAATGCTCTCTAATTAATCAGTCTTCAAAAAATGGTTATGCCTTAATTGTTCCAAAATTTTCTGATTACTTGTACTTATACGAAGGGACTATCAAATATTTATAACCAATTTTTATACCCTTCACCACTTGTATAGGTATAGGTGTATGGAACACGCAGAAACGCTTAAGGCAGACCCACCTTTCGTTACATCGATTACCAGAAGATCATTCTCTAAATCCATCTAAGCCTGTCTGTCCGTCTGATGCCTGTCCGTGTAAATTTGTGTTCAAGCTACAAGTCGTACTTTTTGGAAGATTTCAATGAAATTCGGTACACGTACGTGCTTTGACATAAGGATGAACACTATTGAAAATGGTTGGGATCGGTCTACTTTTTCGACTACGCCTCATATAACACTCTATTATGAAAAGCTATTATATGGAAACAAATTGCAATCTTCAAAATTTCTCAACAAAACTCGGTCTGTAATAATATTTGAACTTTCAAGCTTGGTATGAAAAATTTGGTGCGGCTGGCGCAAATTTTTTAACCATCTCTCATATAACCGTTCCTACGAAATCTTCTAGCTTTCGAAATGACAAATTTTTTTTGTCCTAATGTGCACCAATTAATCGGGTCATTTTCCCTATGCGTGTAACATGGTGACGGACAAACAGAATTGACGAAAAAAAAAGATAGGGAGGTGTTGGCCCCAGTCTAGTGGATGTCTGACCAATTGGTAAGTAAGTAAGTGTTACACTTTCACCGACTTGGCGCTCATTATGGTTACGACCAGAGTAAACTCTACCGCCCTTGAAATTTAAACTTGCGAACCTTGGCTTGGTAGTCGTGATTCTTACCTACTTGGCTACTTATTCCGACCTATGCCTATTTCTATCAAAAGGAATAATTTTAATACCTTTTCGTTGTAAGAGGACTTGCGACTGTGACGATTGCCCAAAAAAAGACGGCTGCAAATGATATCTCTTGGGAGATCTATAGACATACGCAAAACGCCGATAGTTTTAGTGTTAATATGAAAAGTTCCCAGGACTTTTATGACGAACTATACGTATCTTGCTTACTTGTTTATGCTCTAAGAATCGTAAAGACATGTATATGACTTGGAAAGTTTCTGCGTATAGCATATGTTGTGTACGAAAATATTTTTGTATGCACACATGCAACTGTGATTAAAATTTATTAGTTATTTAGTAGTAGGGCCACAGCCAAATTGATACGAAAATATTTGGTCAAGGCTTTGTATTAATTAAATTTTATTATGTATTTCTGTTTAACACAAAAATCGGAGAGAGTGCTTGGCTAAATGATTGCCGAAAAATGTTTTAAGTTTCAGTTTTTGTCATCTGGCAATTGACCGAAGTCATAAAGGGTCAATGATTCGCGGCGCCAATACTTGAAGAAGAGAACTTAAACATTCTTTGAACTACTATATGCGTACGCACATATGGGTATTTTTTTGTTTTCTTTAATGAATTTTTTGGCACAAGACATCCAGACAGACGCTTAATGAAGGCAAGCACGCAATGTGTTTGTGTAATGAAATTTGCATATCAGGTATGTGTGTTTGTTTGTATGAAAACAAATTGCATTGTTTTTTCTCTGGTATTGTATAAACCATCGAAACATCATCATCATCATCATTAACAGCACTTTATAAACATTTTTAGGGGGTGAGCTCATGTGTTGCGACTGAAGCAAAAATTACTTGTATTAACTTTTATTTATAGATTTATAGCCAAATTCATAAAAATTTACATTTAAAACATATTTATGGATATACAAATATATATATGTATGTATGTATATATTTTTTCGTATTCTTTCAAATTCCTTGGTACTTGATTATTAATTTGAGAATTCACACTTGAAACAATAGGAAGAACCTTGAAAAATGATTGATAGAATAATTGTAACACACAACGAACAGGTATGTATACATGTGCACGTACGGTGAGTATTCGGTGAGTATTCGGCAATCGCAATATAAGGGAGGATGGAAGATTTCATGCTATTACTAATGAATTTGTTTCTATCCATGACAAGCGATTGATGTAGAACAGCAAAAGAAATACATGTAAATACTATTCTGCTTCTTTTTATTTTTTTTCTTTTTAGGTAAGAAAAGCAAATAACAACAATTTTTTTTAATATTTAGCGCGCTATGAATAATTGATCAAATTTAGTTATGGAATTTGAACTGGTATGCATGCATATATGTATGTATTTATGTATAAATTTGGATTGATATTTGTTTACATAAGAGCGTGTGAATCATTCATTCATTGTCTTATAGTTGGTAATAAAACCTACACACAACAGTCTGCGTGCATGCACGCATTCATGCATGTATGCGTTTGAGGTAAACAAATTGAAGTTTCTTAGTAAAATAATACGTAAGTAAGCAGATAAGTAAACAGAAGTCAGCAATGACTAAGAAACGATGGATTTAAATGAGTTGGCTATTTTCATATTTCTTTCATAAAAAAAAAAACAAAAAACATTTCCTATTCAATATAATTGTGGCTAGTTCCGTTTCAAAATATGGTTTCCATTCGAAAAATTACGATTAACTAAAACAAATCTCTTTGTAAGTACGTTATGTATTTTAGAGAAAAATATCCAATTAATGTAGTTACTACCGCCTTCACTGATAAGACCAATGTAAACACAGTTTTTGACAATATTTATTAAGGATACCCTTAAGTAGCAGGAAGTAGCGGTTTATGTGTATTTTGGTGCAAATTTGGGTTGAAAACAAGCAAAAATATTATAGTGACCTACGGACTATACCATACATCAGCACACAGTTATTCATATGATGAACTTTCAAAATAAGATGTAATATGGAAAGCGGTCGAAAGAGCGAGCCGATCCGAATTATTTTCAACTGCGTTCGTCTTTGGGCCAAAACACGTTGGTATACCAAATTTCATCAAAATATCTCAAAAATTGCGGTTGTAGATTGAACCCAAAATAACAAGCCGGGCGGACGGTCAAACAAGCTTCAATCAATATAATAAAAGGTGAGTTTGGTTTAAGTTATTCTAGGCCTTACTTAAAGCCGCACAAACTTTGTGTATCCATGTACCACAAGTGTTGTAGCGTATAAAAAGAGCCTTATTTGATAGCCCTATACCAGTGTATGTCGACAGTAATCCGAATATATCGATTACATATGGTTCTATCCACTCCATTCTCCGCCACAAGCGGATACCACAAGTAGTGTAAAAGGAATTTGAAGACATTATATACACACGTACATACCTATGAGGAGTTGCTAAAATATGGTGCGAAATGATATCATTATATCCACTAAAGAGATCTTTGCTTTTTTTTTTGCTCAATAGTGTCAAAGGGGGGAAGTGGTATAAGTGCTAAAGTACCGTTTCCTACGTAATTTCGTATTATAACAATTTCGTTAAGACACGAAATCAGTAAAATGATGTGTGGATCTATTTGAAGTTCTTTCGTGCGTCGTACCATAAGTGGTGTAGGGTATAAAAGAAGCCTTATTTGATAGCAATATACCAGTGTATGTCGACTGTAATCCGAATATATCGATTACATATGGTCCGAACCACTTTCTCAAATTTTATATTTTGAATCACTTGACCTTAGCTATGAAAAAAACAAGTTTATATCCGGGCATTATTTGGTGAGGGGTTTTTTCAAACAGCAAGCTATGTGCAGGAGTCGTGGTAAAAGTGGGCCGATCAAGTTCATTATGAATACGGGTCAAAGCATGTAGGCGTGCCTAACCACTCCATAATACCTCAAAAATTGCATATTGCTGTTCAAATAAAAAATAGATAGACTTGGAACAGTTAGTCAGAGAAGCCAATATTTAAATCGGTTCAGAAAGGATTCTAACTACACTTGTATAACAAAAACAGTGATATTGATCAAGTAAATTTTAAAGAATAGAAAAAAAGTGCATTTAAGATACAAATCCATTAGGAATTGTGAGCAACGCATGGCTGCGTTTGCATGCTTAAGTCTCACGCAAGGAATTGGAAAGATTTTGCAATAAATTTATTATATCCGATTCTGCGATTATACTATGGTTGTGATATTTTTTTTAAGAAAAAAAACAAAATTTTTTTTTAAATAATTAAAAACGTTATGACTAATAATTAAACGTAGATTACTTCCCAAAGAAATTTTTGGTTGATTAAATAGAAGTAATTCGTAACAAGGAGGCAAGTGACAACAAGCAGTGGTGGATATCGAAAGGAGAGCTTGTAAAGATAAGCGCCTAAATCTAGACCTCCTACTTAGTACTTCATATTTAGAATAGTGCTTTCCTATTATTCTTATTAACGTTGCCTATGTTTATCATATTCTCCGACAAACAAAGATTACAGCGCATAGTATATTTGCAGCAACAAAAAGAGCAAATGTAAACTGTTATTTCGCTCCGAAAGTATACATCTGCTTTGAAGCTCAAATAGATAGACAACTAAAGCAAAATTTCATGTAGGTAGGAAAAAGGACAACTGATTGATTAATCATTTCATTCTATTGTAATTAATTGGCAGCGATCACATTGTTCGATAAAAAAAAAAACAAAATGTAAATCATATTTTCGGACAAGATGTACATTTTTATATAATGAAAAACAAAATCGTTATGTAAATCTGTAAAATAAGACAATTAATTGATTTAGTTACTTCATCATAAAATTCTGTTGTAATTAATTGAACACCGATCACATAAATAAAATTTAAATTGCGGCGGTGCGGCTGTGTCGCTGCAACCAATGTTGTTTGATTGACATATGGATCAGGTCTCAGTATATGTACATCAATTCTTGGAATTCACAGTTGAAAATATGGTCCAACCCAGAGTACTGCTATCTTTGAAATAAATAATAGGCAGCCTTAATACCTACATAAGAAACTGAGATTCGCGTGCAGCAATACAGGTGTGAAAGTTATACAAACGCGACACTACAGCCTTTTCTCTGGAAGACACTTTTTTATATATGCTATGAACATATGGGAAGCTCTAGCATCGAATTTGCAAACGACTGCCTGTTCTGCTTATAAACAAGGCACTGTATGGTAATCGACCGTTATATTGTATTCTTTTAATCTTAGATTCATTCATCCTCTTCGTTTTGCTGTCCTTTTTTTTACTGTAGTCACCATTGCTTTGCATTCTTTTTCTACAAAAATTGTAATCCCATGTGTGCATCCATGGGATTCCATCTAGTGGTGATCACCAATTGATACGTTATTTGTTCACTTATTACGCACTCATTCTTAAGTAAATAAATAAATAAAACGCAAGAAAAATAATCATAATGCAAATCATATTTTCGGACAAAATGTTAATTTTTGTTTTATGAAAAAGTATTTTTTGAAAGTTAACTAAACGGAAATAGTTCCGCAGATGTGTGTAACCAAATGACTGATTGCGTTTGTAATTAATTGAATGCGTATCATATTCTCGAACAATCGAAAATTATAAATAGCACCCTGGAGTTAATTGATTATGCTCACATATGGAAGAAAATACGCGCAATAACAAAACTGCTTGAAAGGGTTTCATTGTCTGCACAATATTTTGCACCGCATATACTTCACGATCATATTATTTATTTTCGATGACAAAAATTTCAAACTTCCTTTGTCATGTCAACTACATTAGCATGTTTGGGAATACTCTGTGCTTTTGGTAGATCACTTATCTTTCGGTGTTAATACCAATTTATAATTATTTTTGATGCACCTTTGATGTAAACCTATGGTAGAATAGTCTGAAAAATATACCATTTTAGATCGGAATTCGAATTGGTTACAAAAACGAATTCCGACCAATAACTAAAATAAATTTCTTAAACTTTAACCTAAAACTACCCCAGACAGAACGATGTAAAATAATAATAATATTGATAACAATAACACCCGTGGAAAATTATCTAATGCTAACCTTCTAGCGTAATTATTTAATTATTTAAGTAGTCGTAATTACATTACCCAGTGTGACGAAACAGTTCATTACATACTACAATTTTCAATTTGTTACTATAAGCATTATAATAACTGTTTATTTTTAATTGTATTAAAGAATCAGTGAACTGATCAAAGCGGTAATAATTCCTGTTATAAAGTCTAAATAGCAAGCTAAACGGACAAGACAGTAGATAATTAGTGCGATAATGAGATAGTCTCAAGGGAATATAATGTCGCGAAGACCTATTTGGAATATTGAGGTCGAGAAAATTTCATAGGAAAGAAGAGTAAGCCCAGGCATCCTCTAATCGATTTATTCATAAAAATCATCCCGATAATTTCCCATCTCCTAACTAGTGACGGTAGCCGTTTTCGGTTAAATCTGTTTTCATATGACGGGAGAATTCTAGAGCGATCCCATGGCAGATTGCGTAACGCAACGAGGAGAACATTTCTCTGAATAGACTCTATTCCCAAACAATGCAGAATGTTCCAAAATCGGACGAACAAGCACAGTGTACAGACGGGTTATTAAATTCTTTAGCCCATCACTTAATGAAATCCACAACCGACCTTGTCTCGTTACCGGAAATCTCGATACGAAGACTGAACTTTAGTCTGAAATCAGAAACTACACCCTAATCTTGAAAACAACACACATTCTCCAGCATGTAATTATTAATAGAATAACAAGCAGGTAATCGAGACACCCTAGGAACGACATTTTTTGCGTTTGCTTAAATTACATGCAATACTGTGGACAGAACATCAGTCATTCAAAGATGGAAAAGCAGATTGCAGCTCATCAGCGACCGCATCCGCAGACATAAGAATTTTAGAAAACCGGATACACGAAGCAGTATCATTAATGTACAAAATAAATAACATAGGGCCCAAACAATGCCCCTGAGGAACACCCGATGAAACGAGGATTTGTCGCGAGAAGATGGAGTTAAATAGCATTCTTTGCGTACGACCAATAAGGTAATTGAAAAACCGCAAAAACAACTTCGCAGTGAAGCCCGGTTGACGAAGCTTATAGATCACGAGTTTATGATTCACTCTATCAAATGCTTTCGAGAAATCTATATAAATCTCACATTCATCTGCTAGCGCCCACCAAAGGCTTGGGAAATATCACACGTAAGCTTCAACAAGTTAGTAGATGGTGATCTGCTAAATGTTAATGGAAATGGTTAAACTTTTCGCTAATCGGTTTGAAGAAACTTTTCTCGCCTAAACTTTATTAAACATGCCAGGCTGTGCTGATTGTATCTTGAAGTTCGTTCAACTCAGTTTTCCGTATAGCGCAGTCTACCACCAATACATATCCAATCTGATACTTATGTGGCAGCACCGTTCGCAAATCCACACTAAAATAAAATAATACCAACATTCAAATGACAGGTACAGTTGTTCTTGATGACGCTCGTTTTGTAATTTTTCAAGCGATTTATAAATCGAAAGTTCGTCTATTGAATAAACTTTACTTCTTGGTGAGAAAAAACACGTTCACGATCGGCGTTGGCTTGAAAGATATTATGACGACCCTTGTCCGTCGTAAACATTAATTGGTACACAGTTGAATTCGGAATTTGTTTCAAGCAACAAAAAAAAAAAAGGAATGCATGAAATAATTTTGGAAAACCGAAAAACTCAGTTCCATAAGATAATTAAAACACTGAAGCTATAAAAAGATACCCCATTCACCATTTTGCATTAATGTATACGAGAGAGAAAGTTCTGTTCGAAGTGGGTGCCGTGTTTGCTGACTTTTGGCCAAAAACAACAACGTGTTGGACCCGTTTAGGCCAAATGAAAAACGGTTTCTCATGCCTTATGTGGCGATGGATAAAGGATGGAATCATCACTACAGTCGAGAGTCGAATCCGCAAAAGCCGCACACGTAGTTTGCGATGTGCATGGGATAATATCCTATCTTGACTATCTTGAAAAGTGACATAGGGACAATAGGGAATATGATGTAGTATTACATTGGTATCACATAAATATGGAAATAACAGAAAACACGAAAAATTAGACCGGAAACTTATTGAGTGATATGATATATATTAGAGGAGGAATCTATTAAGAACATAATGAGATCACTGATGTAAAATTATTATTATTCTCATTATCTTGTATTTGTTCAGATGTTTTTTGCATATCTATATAAATGCAATGAACGCATTATATTATCATGGATATCGTGCATTAAAGTTTGGAACATCTCAATGTCGAGGCATTCGCCTGAGCAAGCGAACGGTAATAGCAATAAAGAGAAAAACTTTACAATTGCTGCTAAAGCGAATATGTGTTACATACGAAGAATTAGGAAATGATTGCTAAAAAATAATATCAAGAATGTGTAAACTAACACTTTTTGCATAACATAAATTTCGATCGAAATGCACATGCATACATACGCAATCTAGTATGTCGTCATAGATACTATCAGAATCTAACGTCAGCGAAAAAAGAAAGAGTAGAGACTCGAAAGAACTGTTTTTTTTTGTTTGGCAATTCAAACGAACGCGAACAACGTTAAATGCACGTTTCGATGAATTTATAAAAATCATAAGCGAATTGAGTTAAGCAAACATTTTATGTCTCCCAAGAGAAACCACTCATAAGTTATTTACCTAAAATAAGTTTCATTGCTGAGCCTAAAGTGTAGTTCTTTTTCTTTACCCTTAACCCTCTTCATTCTTTTTTCTTTTTTGTTTACCATAAATGGCGCAAGGAGAGAAGGACTTACTTCTTATATATAGTAACAAAAAATCTGCATTACTTTCTTTATAACTTACGTACCTTAGTACAGCAATCGTTTATTTGCCGCATGCATTGCGTATTTTAGATATCGATCACGTCGTGATCAGTCTTACATAAAAATTACAGATGTTTTTATGTAGATTAGAGGTACGTCAGCTGGAATTTCCCCTAACCTATTAAATGTCTTTGCTATTAGCGATTCAATTACGTCATCTTTGCGACTGCAACTGATTGCTAATTACTATAACATAAACTTTTGGCTAACCATCAATTTAGGTCAAAGCTTTGCATTGATTCGCCACATGGGCAGGAAGGCTTTTTTTGCACTTACGGCGGACGTAGCTGTTAAAACAGACAAAAGCGCCGTGCTGTTTTCTTTCCTAAAAACTAAAGAAGATGTTGAGGCAAAACTCGCACCTCTCCATCAAAATAACTATGCTTGCAATCTAGGCTAATTCTTCTGACAGCGATATCGCTTGATCATGTTGTATCTTAAGACTGGGTCTTATCTCATATAGTTCACAATTATATGGAGCCTAAGTGGAAGTAACCCTCCTAATCAGTTTAATACGACGTAAGGGCTGAGTTATGCTCTAGTCGATATCTCTAAAATGAACTCAGCCATTCGATATGAAATCGAAGTCACTGTGTATGAATTGAAGCTTGATTTGACTTCGAGTTGAATTCGAATTGAATTTGAGTTAAACCGAATTTGAATTGAACTTGCTTTGACTTCAAATTGAATTTGACTTAAATTTGAATTGTATTTGAATTGAATTTAAATTGAATTGAATTTGAATTGGATTTGGATTGAACTTGACTTGAACAGAATTGAATTTGAATTGAACTTGATTGGCTTCGAATTGATTTTGAATTGAATTTGGATTGAACTTGATTTGAACAGAATTAAGTTTGAATTGAACTTGATTTGGCTTCGAATTGAATTTGATTTCAATTGGAATTAAATTTGGTTTCGCTTCGGGCTGAATACAAACTAAATTTGAATTGAACTTAATTTGACTTCGAATTGAATTTGATTTGAATATGAATTGAATATGAATTGAGTGTAAATTGAGTTTGAATTGGACTTGATTTGAATTTGAATTGAATTTGGACTGAACGTGGTTTGAATTCGAATTGAATTTCAATTGAATTTAAATTGAATTTGGACTGAACTTGGTTTGGCTTCGAAATGAATTTGAGTTGAATTTGACTTGAATTCGAATTGAGTTTCAATTGAATTTCAATTGAATCTGGATTGAACTTGAATGATTTGGCTTCGGAATGAATTTGGATTGAATGTAAATTGAATTTGAATTGAACTTGATTTGAATTTGATTTAATTTTGAACTGAACTTGGTTTGGCTTCGAATTGAATTTCAATTGAATTTGAATTGAATCTGGATTAAATTTGATTTGGCTTCGAATTGAATTTGATTTGCTTTTGAATTCAATTACTCTTGAATTGAAATTGGTTTGGCTTCGAATTAAATTTGAATTGAAATTGAGTTGAATTTGAATTGAGTGTAAATCTCTCTTAATTTTTGCCACTTTAGATAACTTTTGCAGTAACTGGATGAAAAGTCATAAGGAAGAGCTTAAAATTTCATGTAATATTCCTCACTCAGAAATAATGGATACCTATTTATCATATTAAATGCGGCACTATGACTTTGAATGGAATTTTATGATCCACACACCGAAATGTAAGGCTAGGACTGCTTTCTGTTACAAGGAGGTGAAGACATGTTTTTTTGACTTGAAACACCTATCGGACTCAGACACAAAGTGTTATGCAGCATTTATTTGCTTTAGGAGAAAATGCACTAAGGTTCAGAGTTGCATTAAAATTTGGGGCGATCTTGAAAGCTTCAGAAAGATGCAGAGTAGAATTCACGATAAAGTCGACCCTATTTTACCGAGTTAGCTCTCCGTGTTCCAGTAACGGGGAGATAAGTACGAAGACCATATTCATATGCCAAGTGCCTAAAATTCCCCTTAATTCTAGTGCACTTTATTTTTTGCACTTGTTTAAGTGAAATTAAGGTTAAAGTTGTAAATGAAAGCAATTATCTGGCTTTTGTTTGTTATGTAAATATTGAATATTATGCGGTGTAACTGAAAACGCTTTAAAGGAATTAACGAAAACACAATTGGTTTGCAAAAAATTTTAAAAACGTGCGCGGTTTTTCTGCGCTCTCAGCCGTAGATAGAATTTGCTTATATGGTATTAATACCTGTACATGTAAATATACATATATATATATATATATAGGTATGTGCATTGATTTCTAATCTGCACAAATTATTGCGGGCTGGTGTGATAGTGCAGGAATTTAATACATGCTAATAAATAATTAAGATAAATAAGTTTGTGTATAGCAGCTATAGCGGTATACGCGGTATACACATTTGTTTACTTTTTATTTCCTTTTGCCCCCGCCTTTCTTTCTCACCCCTTTTTCGCGATCGGGTTTGCTCTCGCTCTCTCACTTTCTGTCTTTCTCTGGCTAATACTCATTTCCTTGCGGAGTTTTTAACTTGCATCGTCTCTCTGCATGTACTCTGTCCGGTAGCGTATTAAGGCAAGTGTTTGTTGCGCGTCTACTAAACGCTTTAATCAAAATTGTGATATACTCGCGCAAAGATAGAAATCATTGTCAGCAAAGTTTTGTTTTACTTTTAAATTGATTGTGCATTCAGTTGACATCTAGTCGCGATCGCGAAATATCACATTCTATAGTATATGGTAGAGGAGCGCACGTATTATTTACTTTTTTTTTTTTCCTCGAAAAAGGATCAAGTGTAAATCGCGTTACTTGAAATTATAACGAGAAGACCAAGTTAGTTATTTTATTCATGTTTCGCTTTTTTTTTCTTTGTTTTTTTTTTGATTATCTGATTATTTGTGTGAAAATGCATTTAAAGAGTGGTGTCAGACATCATTAAAGCTTTGGTGATATTCAGCAATAAATAAAGTATGAAAGGTGTTAACTTGAGAACCAAGAAATATTTTATATAGGATTACTTTGCCTCTTCATATGAAGTTATTTTTTTTTTTTGTTCTTACAATCTTGGGATTAATTTTTGAAATTTTAAATTTTAAACCATAAGTGTTACGAATTGATTTATTTCTTTCTCAACAAGAACTTGGACACAGTATGGATGCATTCGCTTTTGGGATTTATTTGAAGGTCCTGCCACTGTTTGCAATTTTTAACTATGTACTAAGTACTATTTTTATACCCATCACCGAAGGATGGCAATGTACTCATTTCATCGAGAATTGTTTGCAAGCCTCAAAAGGAAGTCTTAGAAGCTCAATAAAGTATGCATATTTTTGACTCGGAATACACCTTAGAATGTCCGTCCACCCATCTGTTCATAAACATTATCCTGCTTGCAAAGATTAACTTAAAGTTTTTAAATTTGAAGAGAACGACGTAAGAAGCACGGACCGAAACGGTTAAATGACACTGCAGTACGATGTGAGAGCCCTGTGCTTTCTGTGTCTTCTTTGTTAATTACTCATAAACTATTATAGAAATGCGATAAAAACATTTGCGAATATTTCATAAAAAAAATCGAAAAAATGAGGCACGCCTACGCAATATTGCAGAGTATGGAAATTTGGTTTAATTTTTTTTTTTACTACCTTTATCCACCATTCTCGGTGGGTATAAAAGATTCGGTCACAGCCGAATATAATTTTCTTAACTTTTACTTATTAAACAGATATCAGATATTGGCGTGTATAGTGACATATGTAAAGAAATAATAAAGAAGTAAACAAAATTTTCCCAGCAATCGAAAAACCAAATGTTAAAGCATAGCTTTTTTCTTGGGCGAAAAATGACCATGTGGACTCTTACTCGATCTATATGTAATTGTTTATATGTTTGTCCATTCATTCGTTCGCGCTATATGAAATTCAAGGAGAAACCTGAAATTTGTAGTGTATCTGTTCAAGCGATCTTTATATGATTGCGTCTGTCCGTCCGTTTTTATTTTGTATGTATATAAATTTGATGGAATTTTTTATAAAAGAAATTCTTTGAAAATAATTGAAAAATGAAGAAAAATTTATTCACACAACAAGATTTCCAAGGAAGGCGTTATATGAGAAATGGTCGCAAGAGTGGTCCGATGCGAACCATTTTGACAAGCATTTATCTTTGAAGCAAAACATGTCAGTGAAGCAGATTATATCAAAATATGTCTTAAAAAAATGCGGCCTGTTAACAGATGGACAGATGGACAGACAAGCGGAGATAGATAGATATGATAAAAGATGAACTCATTTCAACTTCTTCTGGCACAACTTCTTCTGCGCACAACTGCGCAAACTTAATATATCCTTAGGTCATATGTGAAGTACTCTGTATAAAGCACGTTCGCGGCCGTGAATGCTACAGCATTCATTTTCATAGTGATGCAAAATGACGTGAATGTTACAGCATTCAAATTTTAAAGCCAATTTTTGTTCATTTAATTTCATGTAACCTTAAGTTTTTGTAATTAATATAAATTTGCTGTTGCTATATGATGCTATAGCATTCATTTCATATAACAGTTAAAATACGATATTCTGACTACTCTTTTAATATATGTGTAATCAGATTTTGGATATTACAACTAGTGTCTGCCTGTCTATTTTTGCAGCTCCCTGAAATTTTTAGTGTCCGCGAACGTGTTAAATACGCCAGCATATGTTGGAAGTAAAAGGATTATGTTAAAATGATTTTTAGTTGTTCTCTCTCTCTCTCTCTCTCTCTCTCTCTAATGGAAGCAAAATTAATAGCAAACTCTGCTATTTACTTGAAGTGATACAAATATTACGAATCAAAATCTACATTTATTGAATGCGTTAAGTCTTATGAGACGAAACAATCCTTTCTGTCTCAAACGCGTCATATAAATGACATAAAAGTTTTGTTTAACATGAAATTTTGATGTAAACTGCATGTTTCTCTCAGACAACCCATAAATATTGCAGATTATTTGTGTTTATCGTTCACAATGCTTACGGTATGGCAGAAGATAAAATTTTGTTATCATTGCCAGAGGCAGTGTAAGCATGCAATTGGCGCACACTAATGACGTAATCGTTGCAGTGGACGGAACACTAGTTTATAGTATCCTTTACCTTTTAGGCATTCTTAAGAGTATCTTATAGGGCAGTTTTCCGTTTACCAGTGCTACCCAGGTGATGAAACTCTGAGATCCGATATATATATCATCGTTAAGGCAGTAACATTCATATGTACATACAATAAATTAACTTGTCGAAAAAATCTTACGTATTCTTCTAGAGAAAGTCATTTTAGAGATACTGTAGAAAATGCGAACGAAAAAAATGAAAATTTTCGAGCTACGCTGCTTACCATTTTGTGAGTTGCATTTCGACAAAGACGCGTTTAAAGTTCCACGTGCCCGCACAATAGCATACAGTTATATATGAATTGATAACCACTTAAAATTTTGCCACGCCCCCAATGGTCTTTTAATGTCATTTCGGACTATTTAAGGGATCAATAACAAGAGAATTGATTGTGCATTTCATTATTGCTTTTTTTGCACGGTTTTTTGAAAATATAGGATTTTTCATTTTACACGATTGTCTAAAGCTGTGGATCATATCATCAAATTTACCATATATCGTTGCTAATTTTTTACATGTTTTTTTTTGCATGGATTTCTAAGGAACACATCTACCGTGTAAAAAAAGTCTTTGGTATATTTTCTAATTTTTTAACGGACACGATATAATAAACAAGTATTGCGTAATAATACCATAATGAAAATAATGCTTGCAACTCCGCTGGCAATGGTCTGGTCACCCCGAGAAGCCCTAGAAAGAACATGTTTCTTAGGTGTTTGCATATTTCCTAATAATGTTCGCAATTTAGTAAACTGAACACATTCTCCTATATGGTAAATATTTTATGCGCGACGTTTGCAGATAACCTGACACTTCAAATATTTAATACATATTTGTTTCGTGCAAAAAGTATCGGAACTTCAAATTTATTGTCTTACATTTAAAGTAACCCCCACTTGTCATTACAAACTTCCTCATTAAACCGATAAAAGCCTGTCGCGCAGCTTGTTCAACATCTGAGTCTGCAACCAATTTTCCCTCGAAGTGAAAAAAGTCAGATGAAACTGCGTCAGTTAAGTACGATGCTGAATCTATTCCATCAATTCGATTGGGTCGTTATCTAAAAAAACCTCCACAACGAGGCTTCAGCGATAACATGACAGTAGTTTGACCAGAACGATGAAAGTTAACTCAACCAGTTTGAGGTCTTCCTTAAATTCTTCACGCTCCTTATGCATGTCTATTGCAATATTATTGCGAATTCATCACAGGAAGTTTGAACACACGATTGTTCAATTATTCAGGACATTTAGAAGCGTGATGATGAAGTGCTTGCTTTTAAACCTGTTGTGTGACAAATTCTTCACGATAGTTCGGGAATGTTCGCATGCGTTCATCCGTCTCTAGCAAAAACAATCCACGAAGAGATCTTCAACTTCGATTGGAAACTTCTTCCGATTACGGCATACGTTCTTGACCAGCCCCCTTCTGATTGTCACTTGTTCAGATCCGAGCAGTTTTATTTAGCAAATTGGTAGCTAACGAAACTTGAAAGTGTTTCACTTCGAACTCTTCGCGCGGTCATCCGCATGCTGTCCGATAAAAGGCGGAAGATTATAGATAATGCCTGTGGTTATTTCAATTATTAATTTCCTTAATACCTACTGATACCCTACACCATTTTCTGATACAGAATGCCGTATGTTTGTGCGGATGGATGGAACACCCAGAAGGACTTGAGAGAGACTCACCTTTTATTTAGATTCAGACTAATTTTGTGAATGGATCTAAGCTTGTCTCTCTACCTGTCCGTCTGTTCATGTATTCTTGTGTTCAAGGTGCAAGTTATCGTTTTCGCATTCATTTTACTGTAGTTATACCTTACACCACTTGCGGTGTGTCGGATACATTAAGTTAGTGCGGATGCGTCCAACGCCTAGAAAGACTTTTGATAGAGCCGCCTTTTATTATCAAAATCAATATCTAAATCGATCTATCTAAATCGATCTAACATTGTCTATCTGTCCGTCCGTCTTTCTGTCTATGTATTCTTGTGTTTAAGCTACAAGTCGCAATTTTGCGTATATTTTGGTGAAATTTAATCCATCGATGTGTTTTCGACCAAGGACGAACACTATTGAAAATATTCCGAATCGAGCCATTTCCCAAAAGGAGGCCTATTTTAAAAAGCCGTTAATGAATAACCGTGTAAAGCGAAATGATGTAGGGCCGACCATGATATTTTCACTTACTTTTAATTAAATTTGCATTTCATTAACAAATTTGACATAACTTTTTTGTACACCTAATATACACATATAGTGTATGCATTGCACTTTTGGTTGTTGTAAGTGGACAATACACTAAGAGTGCTTAAAATGGGATAAGGTCAGCTTTTCTAAACGCTTACATAAAAGCGATTTTTTAGGCTAATAAATTTTTCTTAATTACTTTCCGTTTTCATTTTTCTTCACTTTCGATTTTACAAATTTTACAGCATTAAATGCATACCGAAGTAACATTCAAACCTAAAACAGCACTTGTATACATAAATATGTTGATATTGGACGTTAAATGTTTACGAGCACGCTTGTTTTGTTTATATTATTTTGTCGCGTTTTAATTAATTTATTTATTTTGCATTAATTGTTAACATATTTTAAATTACGTACGTATTGAAGGTATTAACAGTTATTATATCGTCTCAATCTCATATATATATATGTATATATACATATACATATATATATATATATATACATATATATATATATATATTTATATATATGTGTGTATATACGTTTAGTTGATCGCGTAGACATTGTGTTGTCATGCATGCATACCAGTTTGTTTACATACGTGCGTACATATGTATGTAAAAAATTCTTAAATGGCATATTTTTACGATTGCAAAATTCAGAGAACATTTTGTATTTGTGTGTGTGTGTGTGTGTGTGTGTGATAACGTAAATGATTCAAAATTTTATTTATAGTTTATTTGTTTTCGCTTTCACTACTCTTTTGTTTTTATCGAAATTTTCTTGAACGAAGACAAAAATGGTGATGCAAGCAAAAAATTTGATGAGTTCATTATTTGTGTGAATGAATTTTTCTTTTTTTTTTTTAGAATGCTGCTATGACAGCACCCATACAAACTCGTATGCATATTATTATTATTATTATTATTATTCGTAAAAAGCATGTTGGCATTGGAATTCTTTCAAAAGGGATCAAATGAAATATCAAAGTTTCGCTTATGCGTTGAAAATTGAAAGGAAGTGACATTGGAACATAAAAAATGATGCGTTTCATTTTTTTATTTATTTATTTATTTATTTTTTTACTTTTGGTTATATTTTAAATTCTATGATCGTTTACGACTTGGTTTGGGGAATAATAAAATTATAATATTTATTCACAAGGTTTTATGATCGCAAAAGTTCACATGTATTTCAGTGCATGTCGTTAACGAACGAACGATATTTCTACATATGCTAATCATGTGTTAAAACGCAACTTTATTGATGATCCGTCTGTCAAAGAGAAGGCAAAACTTTTATATTTAACAGCTAAGCAGAAGGCATTAATATTGGTTTTTATGCATTAATTAAATCGCTGACGAAGAGCACTAGTGAAGCAGTAATAAAATAATTTCATGAAATGACGGGAGAAATCCACTGATCCTGTAAAGCACCGCAAAACGAAATCATTAGACACCCTAGATGGTATATGTCTTCATTCTCGCCCATAATTAGGTTCCAAGGCAATACAGTAATGCTGATCTGTTCGACTAGCTGTGAGTGAAGTCCAAAGCTTGGTTGATCTGTGCTAAGACGAATAAAATTTAGAAAATGGGAGGCACTGCATTAGACCAGGGGACTATCAAGTCAATGTAAGCGTGTTCAAATCGCAGCGCGATTGAGCATACTTGGTTGGGTAGTTATAGTAAGCGCTCAGTCGGTAAAAGCATAACATCTGCCAATTGGATACACATCTACTTGGCTGCGCTCATACCTTATCGCGTTTCTTTTTCCTCACTTTTTTCTGCTCATCGCCATGCAACACGTATAGATATGACCTGTCTTGGGTGCGTGCTCATGTCAGAAACTCAGGCAACAAACTACTTCTAATTATCCATAAAAAGCATGCGTCCAAAATTATAAGTAAGTTATTACAGAACCATGCGGAAATAGTTTTGGAAAATGTTCCCTTTCAGCATATTGTTAAACAACTGGGAGAAAAATTACAGGGCTATTAACATAAAATTATTTTACTTTTCCGAGAATTAAAAAATTCCTCCCGGCATATAAAGCCTTTTTATATATTTAACTGTGACCATATCCTGATTTTTATCTGGTTGCCTCATAGACTTGTCTACGAGGCAAATATTGAAAGGAAGACAACCTTTCTTTTTTTGGAACGTCTGTTTTGCTATCCAAGCAACGATAGAAAAAAGAAAAACGCGTCATTGAGCCTAAGTTCTGTTCAAAATATTTGTGGAATTCTAATAAATTCGTAAGAGAAATATAACAAAAAATATAGCAAAATATATTTAGAATAAACAAAGTTAAAAATAAGTAAATACATTAGAGTGGGCACCGGCCCAACATTAAATACGCTACACTACTTCCCTTAATACAATTATTGATATGACGACTTTTCAAAAATAAGTCGTTATATCGAAAATAGTCGAAAAAGTGGTCCGATCCGAATCGTTTTCAATAGCGTCAGTCCTCGGCAGGTCGGTGTATCAAATTTCATCACTATTTCTGAAAAATTGGCTCCTGTAACTTGAGCATAAGAAAACAAGACGGACAGGCAGACAAACTAACTTAGTTCAATTCAGAAAGTGATCCTGAATCGATCGATATAATGAAAGCCGGCTCTATTTCAAGTTCTTCTGGTTGTTGACTACATCTGTGACAAACTTAATATGCCCTTGTATCATACGTAGTGTAGGGTATAAAAATGATATAAACAAAATAAGTTAAAACAAGTATGAAAATTATTCTCGCTTGTGATCGAAGCGTTTAAATCCATTACCTTCATCTTGGAAAAAAAAGCCAAAAAGTGGAACTTCGATATTCCATAAACATGCGTGAATGTGTCCAACTGTATCCATCTTTGTGTCGTACTCTCAAGTCATCCCTAGAATACACGTAGGAATTTTTCTTGTGTTAACTGCTGCGGTCATGAGCAAAAAACTCCCTTCTTTGACTTTCGAAAACCGATTATATACTCTCAGGTTATGTTGTACTGCAGACATTTGCTTTGGTCGATTTATCCCATTTTCAATACCAATCTGCGTGAGAGAACTTCCGTAATTTTTGTCATATTTGAAGCTGATGTGTACATCCTTACGTCCACGGGGAAGCTTAACACAAACATTATACAGACAAGCAGACAGATAGGTGGACGGACGGAAGGACGCACATGATATATTCTTTATGTGTATACATACTTCTGTTGAAGTTGCTTTCTGGATGTTGCAAACGGTTTGACAAATTAATATACCTCCGCCCTTCGCTGATGATTATAAAAAATTAAAAACATAAACAACATTTTTTTTTTAAATGTTTTGTGATTTTTTTCGTTTAAATTTTGTGGCTGTCATGATCATGTTTGCGGTGAGATTGTGTTTTTTGCGTTTATATACGTATTTATATATAAAACAGTGTAACATATGTTTTAAAAACTAAGTAGTTTACGATCATTAATTTTCTTTCACGTTGCAAATAGTTCGAGAACGCGCTGAGAATACACTAAACAGAGATCATTGTTTGAGATCGTTCGCCAAGTTGCGAATGTCGGCAACTTGGCCGACTTTTTTCTTTTAAAATCAGTAGGAAATTCTTCCAATTGATTAATCATTCCTGATATCTTCACGTATTATGAAAGGAGCAAATGTATCGCTAATCCGAATTTTCACCATTTCAGCGGGATATCACTTAGCAAAGAGAAAGCAGGCACCGTTTTATGGTTCTCGATATCGATTAAATCCGACAGTAATTTCAATACACTACTCGAGAGCAATTTTATGTTCGAACGGTTTTTCGTGTGATATTAAATAAATTGCTTACTTTATGGACAGTTCTAATCTCTTTACCCATTTACAGCGACTCCATAAACCTCAGCTATTGAGTTTATTCGATAACTTTACTCTCATTTGTTTAATCATTAGTGGTCAATAGGTCTTCAACCGATTGTTATCTCATTTGAATTATCTTCAAACGAGATCTATCCTCTTAACCCTGCCACTAACGGAGGTGTAAGTCGTTTAGATACAAACACAACAAACAGCACAAAAATTTTCGCAGTAGATCTCAAATTGATCATCAAACAAGGTCAATGAGTAACTGCTTTATTTAAAGAGTAAAGTAATTTTCTTATTTCGTGTGATTGCATCCCAATTTTATCGCATAGATCGCACAAGTAGCGGTAATTAGGTACACACAACAAATAGGACAAACGTGTTCGGAGTCAAGATCCCAAACCGATCGTCAAACAAACTCAATGAGTAACTGATTTATTTAAAGGGTAAAGTAATTTTCTTATTTCCTGGGATTGTATCGCAATTTTATCGCATAGATTGCATAAATAGCGTAGACTAGGTACAAACACAACAGACAGGAAAAATGTTTGTGCTCAAGATCCAAAATCGATCGTCAAACAAGGTCAATGATGAAGTAATTCTTTCAAAGAGTAAAGTAATTGTCTTATTTCGTGGGGTTGCATCGCAGTCTTATCGCATGGATCGCATAAATAGCGTAGATTAAGTATAAACGCACCAAACAGGATAAAAATGCTCGGTCTCAAGATCCCAAATCGTTCAAACAAGGTCAACGAGTAACTGATTTATTTAAAGAGAAAAGTAATTTTCTTATTTCGTGGGATTGTATCGCAATTTTATCGCATAGACCGCACAAATAGCGTAAATTTGGTGCAAACACATCAAAAAAGCCAAATGTGTTCGGACTCAAGGTCCCAAATCGATCGTGAAAAAATATCAGTGAGTAACTGGTTTATTAAAGAAGTAAAGAAATTTTCTTATTTCCTGGGATTGTATCGCAATTTTATCGCATAGACCGCACAAATAGCGTAAATTCTGATCAAACAGGACAAAAGTCTTCGGACTCAAGATCCGAAATCGATCGTCAAAGAAGGTCAATAACTGATTTATTTAGAGGGTAAAGTAATTTTCTTATTTCCTGGGATTGTATCGCAATTTTATCGCGCAGATCGACATGTAAGTGTTCTTTGTGCGATCTATATTTGTCGGTGAGGTGTTAAAATGTTAAAATGTACTGATGCTAGCATGCAGAGCGTTGTATGTTACTCTCAGGTGTTCTTCAACATAATTAAGGCGAGCGATTATGTAAACTAATATATAATCTGTATTGCATTGTTTAGTTCATATCTTAAAGATCACGTAGATGCATATTTATATATAGCAATGATAAAAACAAAGAAAATATAAGAATGTTTGGTCATTCAATAGATTTTGAAAAATGAGAAAAAAAAAAAAAAAAAAAGAATGCACTCTGTGCTTATCCTTGGCTAAGAAAATTTTATGCTAAATCGTATTTTCATTTGTACTTTATTGTAGAACTATTTCGACGTTGGATTAGAAAATCTTAATTTAGTATCATAATGATCTTCAAAGACTCATGTGCTTCCACAAAAATATGGGTGTTGTTTGGCATGATCACTTTAGTTGTTAGTTTCGATCATACGCTAAAAGATGACTTTCCTGGACCATATTGCAGCAGAATAAATCAATGCTGTAACGATAGACAGGATGGTTGCTCCCTACCTATTGCCAGTGAGTATCATTCAAATGTTTGTATCGTTGCTTTATATTCAAACAAGAGGAAAAGAGGAAAACATACAATAAGTCTTCGAATCTTTGAAATAATTGTTCTTGTGTGCGAAATTTGTAGATACTTTATGCTATTGCGATGAATTCTGCGAGCGTGGTCATGTAAGCGATTGTTGTCCTGATTATCGTACATTCTGCCTGAATGAACCTGCTCCGATTCAGAGCTGCCTTCACAATGGCGTCTATTTCCACAAATTCAATACAACACGTGACAATTGCAATGAATGCCGTTGTTTAGACGGAGGCATTGTTGACTGCGATAGGGATCTCTGTCTAACTGATGATAATCTCGTTAGAAATGTAAATTCGATACATAGGCTTGGCTGGTCGGCTCGTAAGTACGATGAATGGTGGGGTCATAAATACGCGGAAGGCTTAACGAAACGTTTAGGCACCAAAGAGCCGACATATCGCGTTAAGGCAATGTCTCGCTTACACAATATTGTCGATCATTTGCCAAGAAGTTTCAATTCAATTGATAAATGGGCGTCATATATATCCGATGTTCTTGATCAAGGCAAGTACTTTTTTATTCCTTTATAAGTTGCATTAATCACTCTATGACGCGATATGAATAATTTCGTTAGGTTGGTGTGGTTCATCTTGGGTTATATCCACAGCGTCTGTAGCATCGGATCGCTTCGCCATACAAAGCAGAGGCAAGGAAGTCATTCAATTGTCCCCGCAAAATATTTTATCTTGTACACGTAGACAACAAGGCTGCAACGGTGGACATTTGGACGCTGCTTGGCGTTATCTTCACAAGCAAGGGTAAGGAATGAAATCTAATAACAATAATAATTTCAACTCTGTTCTAAATAAGTGTATGTCTTGCATAAAACTTTAGCGTTGTCGATGAATCTTGTTACCCTTATGTTGGCTATCGGGATGCATGTAAAATCCCACATAACAGTCGATCACTGAGAAATAACGGTTGCAGATCGTATTCGGGTGTAGATCGCGATGAACTGTATACTGTAGGTCCCGCCTACTCGCTAAACAATGAGACTGACATTATGGCCGAAATATTTATGTCGGGCCCAGTCCAGGCTACACTAACAGTTTATAGAGATTTCTTTTCCTATTCAGGAGGAATATATCGTCATACAGCGGCCAGTCGCGGCAGTCCTGTAGGTTTTCATTCAGTGAAATTAATCGGTTGGGGTGAAGAGCACGACGGCAACAAATACTGGGTAAGTACTAGATGAGAATTTATCCTCTCCTTATCGAGCTGAGCAAATGATTCTACAGATTGCCACCAACTCCTGGGGAACATGGTGGGGTGAGCACGGTAATTTCCGCATTTTGCGAGGCAGTAATGAATGCGGTATCGAAGAATACGTCCTAGCAGCTTGGCCGAACGTTTACAATTACTTCAAGCCAAAATCAATCTCTTAAAAAGAACATGAAACCTCACAAAATCATTTTTAATGTAAACGCAACTTTTTGCAATTAATTAATGAATGCCCGAAAGTATTTTAGTTATCGCTCTTAGATTTAAAAAAAAAAAAAAAAACAAAATATATATATTTTCTCAATTTTTAATCGTTAGCACATTACGGCGCACAATACAATACTTCAGAATCGCTAAGTATTTTTATGTGATTTTAGGTAACATTTATGATTTTATGAAACATTTTTCTTTCTTTTCATTTATTTTAAATTTTAAACGTAACTACACATACATACATATACATAACCATATTTATATGTACATATTTAACTATTGTTATATTAAATCCATCTCCGTATCCTTGAAGAAGCAAAAACAAAAAAAAAAAAACGAAACTGCCCCTCTTTTCCTCATTATGATTAATTACCTTTGTTCGTTTGATTCTCTCATTCTCAACTGCCAGCTAACTGCGTGCTATACGTTTACGCTTCCATATATTTAATGTTTATTAGAGTCTTCAAATGTATATAAATGATAAATAAAAGATATTCAAAAAAAAAAAAGGAAAAAAAAAGAAATAACATAACTGATTGCCAAAAGTGATTTATTGGTTTGGTTTGGTCTCTAATACCTAACTACAGGTATTGTATTATACGTCGCGACATGTTAATATCGGTTAATTTTGTTTAATGCCAGAAATTCAAAAATGGGAAATCTCTTCGAAGACCATCGTTAATGATTAGCGTAAGGAGCAGTGTAGATTTCATATGTGAGGAGATTTAATCAAGTATGCCGTTGAAGCGTTGCAAAGCGCTGAAGTACTTGCTTTTCATTGACATAAATGTTAGTTTGGTGCTCAACGAACTGTTCGATCTGTAAATCGATTCGAAAGTGCATCTCTAATTAAGAAAAGGCCTTCGAGTGAATACTCTCTCACCACAATATATAACAAAGAATAAACCCTATAGTGGGGTACGGCTCACAATTTGATACCCTACTTACCTAATACAGTTGTTCATATAGTGACTTTTCAAAATAAGGCGTTCCATGGGAAGTGATCAAAACCTAATCGAATTGAAACTATTTTCAACAAAATTTCGTTTTTGGGCTAAAACAAGTCAGGGTAACTAATTTTATCAATGTGTCTCAAAAATTGCGGCCTGTAGGTTGAACACGAAAAAACAAAGGGAACAGGTGGACAGAGTGTGATTCTAAATATACCATTACACCATGACTGATGCATGGTACAAAAATTTCGGATTTGCAATTTGATTAATTGAGAAGCATTTTAGTACTTGAACGTTTTAGATGACTTTAGATGAATTCTTACTTATACAACTTGTAGCATAAGGGTAGAGTATTATTATTATTATTACATAAATTTAGCCAGAGAATAAATGCTAAGACTAAAGTCTTAAAGCACTAGCGTCTAAGGCTTTCGGCTTTATTTTTATTAATATTATTATTATTATTATTATTATTATTATTATTATTATTATTAAAAACTCTACCGCACTTGAGATTTGAACCCACGACCATTGAATTGCTAGTCGAGACTCTTGGCTACTCGGCCACTGTGGCGGATAAGGGTAGAGTAAGTTTGTCCGTTTGTATTCAACATCGAATAGGACTTGAGACAGACGCACCTTTTACCGATCGATCCAAAATCGCTTTCTAAATCACTTTCTGAATCGCCTTAACTTTGTCTGTCCGTCTATCCATGTATTCTTCTTTTGTTCAATCTACATTCGCCATTTTTGAAATCTTTTCATAAAATTTGCGCTACCGGCTAGTTTCGGGTCAAAGACGAACGCTATTCAAAATAGTTCGTATCGACCCGCCTCTTCGACCACTCCCCATCTAAAGCTTCATTTTAAAAATTTGTCATATGAGAAATTATATTAAGCGAATTGGTGTAGTAAATTTATGATAATGGTAAGTCGTGGGATCGTTATATATATACATAATGTTTTCGCTTGTTTCAGAATAAATTGAGTTTGGTGCAACTTTAGACGGACTAAGTCATTTTTTGTGCTTCATTTTTCAATTACACTAAGAAACATTTTTATACAATTAGACGTCTGTACAGCCGTCCTTCACTTAACACGATACATACAATGCACGGTTCCAATACACCACAGTTCAAAATTTTCTTACTCATATTCTTTGGATTTATGTTATATCTACATTTGGATTATGCTTTTCTGTATGATTGTTAGCTTGGATAAAAAAGTTTCGTACAACATGGTTTCGATACAACACGATACAAATTACCGGTTTTAAGCAAGGGTCGCCTGCATACGCGTTTAATCCTTTGCGGGAGGATTTCAGGAGTTTAGATGTGCAAGAGCCAACCAAAATTATATGTACCGTGTTGCCAAGGGGGTAAGGCTCGCGTTTGAGAAGTCGCTGCTCGCTACGTTTTTGTATTTAATTTTTCCAATAACACGCGCCAAGAGAACGAGCTTACACAGATGAATTCAGTCTTTTCCGCGAAAACCATCTAGAAAATCATTTTGAGCTAATAATCTGAAATATTAATTTTCAAACAGCGTTTGTTACAGTGGACACTTAAATGGTGATTTAATTTCCGCTAAAGCCATTAAAAGGTTGTAGAAGTCATTAATATGCACGAGCCTTAAAAATTTAAAAATTGCAGAAGGCATTTATAAGTCGCACAGAACTATTGGTTTGTGTCCTTTAAAAATTTGTGTGAAAGTGCAGTAACGGAATAAAACGAAGTCGGGAATTACAGCCCCCTACGAATCTTGTTGTATATGTTGGTCTGAAGCAAGAGGGAATTGATGTATATTTTCCACTGCGAAACCTATCTCCGTGCTATAAAAATCAATTTAAGACGAGGTTCAGTCTTTGTACATTGATTTTTTAGGCGCATTGGATTGTCGATTACGTATCTTACTCGGTTACAGTCTTAACGCTAGATTTGCTGCAGCCGACAATTTTTGATTTTAAAAGTCTACTACGATATCGGTAGATGTTATATATTGGTTTTTAATAATAGAATGCAGCAAATGTATGTTTCTACTCTTTTTTTCTGGGACACGCCCACTTTTCCTATTTTGATGCAAGTCCGATGTTGTATACGTATTTCCAGGAAAACCCACCATTTTGACGGGTAGGTTTTGTGAATCGTGCCAGGCGATAAAATGAAGAAAGCGAGGTGAAATTTCTCACAAACGTTCCTTGACCGATTATATATGTGAGTTGCAAAAATGGACACGAACTGTTCACAACCACATGCACAATGTGCAAGAAACTGAAACAATCTACGTAAATTGTTATATGAATGTTCTGGATAATCACCTGCCCATTCGGCGAAAAAATGGTTCTGATGGGTTTACTAATACACTCCGACACGCACAGTTAACGACCAAATTTTAATTCCAGTTTATTTCCAATTTATTTTGCGTTGATTATAGCGCACATTGAATCAAATTTTATGGTTAATTATGGACGTGTTAGTAAACTGATTGAACCCATTTTTGGCCCGAACTAAAAAGTGATCCTAATGGATCATAGACTTTCGAAAATATTTTCTTTAGATCGAAAGTTATGGATGGAAGTATGAAAAAATTGCCGATCTTTTCCGAAGTTGTTTGAGTCTCTTCTGCATTCTGGGAGAATAGGTAAACAATAGGTAAACTTTTGAACCTAGTATTTTTAGTCAATCGGGGAATGTTTGTGACAAACTTCAGTTTCCTGTCTTAATTTTTTTTTCGCCAAAACGACGAGTTTCCATAGATCTAGTGTTAAATATGTATATATCCCCAACTTGCAAATGTCATGCCTGCAAAGTCAGAGAACCAGGTAGGTAACGGGGCTAAGGTATGGACTACTGTCTATTGCAAGTGTATTTGTAAACAAATCTCGGACCTTTTGTATCGTTGTTGTTTTGGAAGGGCCTAAATCGACTCACAATGTTACGCTACTCAAAGTAGATAGATATGCGTTGCACCTCTTCTAGTCAGTAGTCCGTATAATCATCCATGGGTTACAAACGCTTCATATGTACATGTATATATTCATATAATATAATATCTTTGTTGTCAGTTATAAGCAGTTTGCCAAAACGCGAGTTTGTCAAAGGTATATGCAAATGAATGCAAATGTTTGTATCGTTGGCAACGCTGCTGAAGCTTTATTCGTACATTTGTGCTATTAAGTGAAGGCACAACAGCTCATAGCTTTTACATTCCAAACAAGAACCGATTGTTGAGTTTATATTAAGCTTTACACGAATACTTGAACTTTATAACTTTTCTACATGGCGTTCAACATTCTAAACCATTCATGTAAAGGAACTTTTCACTTGTATTCGTTCACTTCTATTAACATTGGACTTTTCAATAACATCGTGCAGTAAAATACATTTTTACGAGTTTTGTGCGATTCTTTCTACCCATAAAAAAAGTTATATTGATTTACTTGATTAGAGTAAGTTTAGATTAAAATTCCAATAGCATGCATTTGCGGAGATAGGCGTGACAAATATAATAAACGTTTTTTATTATTTGTTATCGCAAAAAAAAAAAAAAAAAATTAGTATTTAACCTTAGCTTGGCTTAGATTGCATTTTGTTTAGACCAAACACAACAAATTTCTTCATTTTATTTTTAAACGCTACATCACTACTTGCAGTATAAGAGTATATTAAGTTTATGCAACGCCTGACAGGGCTTGAGATAGAATCACCTTTTTATGATATTGCTCTAAGTTTGTCTGTCTGTCTTGCGTACGTTGAGCAGGTCGCAGTTTTTGAGATATGATGGCTAGTTTTAAAAAGTCGCTGTATGAGTAACTGTAGGTACCTTTCGACGATTAACAGCCGGAGCCCACCGGAGTCTTCTTATATGCTTTTAATAAATACAGTTTCGAAAGTAAAGAAGACATGTCTCATCAGACATGTTATACCACTCTTACGTTTATGCAGGTAAATCACCTAATTCAGGCTTTGGCCAAAACGTAATACAAGCATGGGTAACATTGCATTTTCTAATAACAACGTGTGACGAATTAACTAAAGAATAAAAAAAAAAGTTGCCAGGAACCTCTCCGCAGCCCAAAGTTTGGAGCATGCTTTAAGTAACTAAAGATACTCTAGTGCAGCTCGAATGCGAAGCTCTGCCACGCCAAGCCTACTCATCAGATATAACGCTTTGTGACTACCACTAATTCAGATGGAGGCGGCATGGCTTGGCTGACACAGGGTTTCAAAATGATGAAGAAGTCCGAAAATGGGTCGTTGATTGGATTGCTGCCATAGCAATATCGTTCTTTCGACAGGGTATCGCCAGAAAAATGATCAAAATACAAGCAAGCACTTAATATGTCATATATTTATATAGAGGACGCTTGGTAGCGAACGAGTTAAATTGTGCTGATATTTCAATCTAACCTCACTGGAAAGTAGGGGGGAAATGGACCAATGAAAAGGCCATTAAAAGACCCAGTAAAAGCAAGGATATTAAGACAAAAGACGACGTTGTAAGACTGATTATGAAATTACCATCCCGATCTTAATAATTAGGCGAGCGGATAGCTAGATTTATTCCGATGAAGACATTGAAAGACAAGTCTAAACTAAGCAAAAAAAATTTTATTTGTTTTGAATAGAATTCATAACTTCCGCTTACCTTCGGCCACTTACGTGAAAATACGTTTAAATGCTTATTACAAGTCATTGAGAGCGCCCCAGATATTGTAAGTGGGAAACCGTCCCCGGATATTATTTGCCATTCAACAACATAT